>PVMI01013153.1:1276-13071 GCA_008528875.1 Aulacorthum solani
TAGATATTACGAAAAATTCTGAGGGCAAACAACGATCCAGCTGAACCCAGCATTCAAACATAAACAAAAATATAATTTTAATGGATTTACCATTTTGGTTTTCTTCATTATAATATAGTCTCTTATATCTATTTATATTATTTTGATAGCCGAGGAAACTATAATAGGACTATGACAATATGTTTATATGATGGAAACCTAACAATTTGCGATAATACGTTTCTCAAAACCGGGCAAAACCATTCGACATTAAACTTGTTCGCCATAAAGCCATTTGTGTGCATAGAACTTCATTTAAAACTTTATACAACTACTTTTTTTCCCCGACGCCGACTCGTACTGGTCTCACTATTCACTGAGTGAGCCAATTGATATAGTTTGAACGATATTATATATCATATGAAACTTCCAATTGTGATATTCGATATTTGTCCGAAAGAAAAGCTAGAGTTTAGTATTGAACAATAAGAGTCAATGATGCGACGACGAATTATCTGATGCATGTGCCCTGAGAATTGTAATTGTAGTGTGTGATTCCATTTCACGTTGTTTGGAGGTCATACACTTTCGAGCACCGTTTTTCTTCGTAATATAACGAGACACTTAATCGGAAGTACTACTCACTCCATTCGGACAATGGATGGCGTTGAACTATACAGCTATACTGCAGAACATTTCTAGTTGGTTTTAATGTAAACTTGAGCCGAAAATTGATTGTTCAAATAATACTTCAAAAATAGATATATGTATTTAACTTTCGAAAACCGAAAATAATGGCTCGAGGGCGTTTGTAGGAATAAAACATATATATAAATATATAGGTGCATTTCTTACAAAATGTGGTTATTTTTTACCAATTGATTTGTAAAATACTTACTTTAATCGAAAAAAATCCTATACTGTGTTTTTACTACCAGTAGGCTTATATTATTCTCGAGTTATCAGAAAACACAATAAACAAATGTTGAGAATCATTAGAATTTATTGTCTTACGAGTAATTGTATTTATAAGGTAATCTATATTTTTGTTACTAAAATATGTTATACAGCTCAGGTAAACAGGGCGAAAAACTGATTAGTATTAACAAAATATAATTTTACACAGTTAACTAGTATTTTAACTTAAGTGTAAAGTGTAATCAATTCATATCAGAAATCAAAATATCTATTGAAAGAAAAGTGAAAAATATATATTATTACATGAATGTATATTATGTTATATTAAAATACAGAACCTTCTAGAATATTTCAAATAAGATTATTATTATTACTTATTTTATTTCATATATTTTTAAATTCGTGTTTCGAATAATATTATAGTTAAACTAATACATTCAAATACTCTTTTTTTTATAGCAAGTCATTTTTAAGTATTTTATCTTCTATCTCAAGCATAAAAGAATAGATTAAATTTTTTATTCTACTAACGAAATGTATAGGTAGTAAACATTTGTGACAACTACTTATGAAAAAATGTTTTCCAGTTTTTATTTTGTTTTTAATAACAAGAATATCATCAAACACAAAAAATCGATTTTATAAATAATAAATAATTAACATAAACTTTTAAAATTTTAATTGCAAATAAACTGTATCATCAGCTAAAGGAAATCGAAATATTTGGTAACTTATTGTGCGCAATTCGTAAAAATGTATTAGACGTTATTAAAGATCTTAAACAATTCAAATAACAAAATAAATGTTAGTTATTTTTCATAACTATTTACTAAACATATAGCAATTATAATGTTTTATTAAAAATTAACAGAAATACTAAATACTATTAGGTAATACTATAAAACTTAAAAGTATTTCGACTAATTAATGGGTTTCAGTTTGTATGGTATTAACAATTTTATACAAACCATTAAAAAGTAGACATTTGATAAAAACTAATTTTTATTCTAATTTCAAATAATCTAAAGTTACTAAATATACTAAGTTTAAGTATTTTCTTTTAAATTCTAAGCGTAGGTAGTGAAGAAATGTATTGTATTATTTATTAATTATTTGTATTTTATTGTGTGTCGTTAAAATTTGGGGCAGTAAAAATTCTCCCAATATTGATATCCGTAATTACAAAAGAAAATTGAAAACAAACACACCAAAAAAGTGTATATTGAGTGTATTTTCCAAATCCAATTCATATTTTCTTGCAAAAAATGTACTTAAATTATGTATATTTTTGTGATTTAACTTATATTAGAACCAAAATAAAAGCTGAAGTAGTGCATACTATCATGGGAGATAAAACAGGTAACTATCTTGAATTTCTGTATAGTTATTTTAATACTAATATAAAATTATAAACACAGTTGTTCAATTGATTTAAATATGCAATCGACAATTTATTTACATTTTGAGTAATAATCATAAAATTGAATTTATTTAATTGTATGCAACTAACAATAAACTGAACAAATACAATAAATATTTAATAATATTATATTATAGACACAATAGCTTATTTATTATTTATTTTAAACCAAAAATAATAATGATGCTCTCGAAACTAAAATGTAGACTCAGTAGAATAATGTAGTGTATTTCATTTTAGTGAAGAAAGCTCTTCCCTGATAGAGACGATTGTCAATTCTTACGTCCCTCGTGAGGAATGGGATTTAATTCATACGAGTATATCTTTTTCTTAATAAAATTATGGTATGAGCTTAAATAGATTTTCACATCAGACATTTTTATACGTATCTATTTTTCCTTAAAACATCAGATTATATGGAAAAATATAGATTTATGTAAGCATGTTTTTTTTTTAAATAGAAAAAATTGAAAAAGTTTATTACATATTTAAAATATTTTGATCAAAATTAGCCATCCATGCATAGGTAACACTTTAATATACGATGAGTATTAAATATTTAATTTAATAAATTCGGGATGAGTGAATGATCTTAATAGTATATAATAACTTAAAAAATATGAATAGTTATTCTACTACACTGACTTGTATATTATATAATGTTATTAAAACGATTCAAGTGCCTACACTCAGTCACGAAAATATCATATTATGTCCATTTTTTGATAGTTTTATGTCAGTTGGTTTTACATTTTTAAATTACCTCACGGTTTTTTAAACGTAATTGTAGTAAAAACAACACACAATGGTTATATTCTATTGAATGTATTATAATCTTTGATAATAATGTTTGCTTTGGGGCCTATAAGGGAAACATGACAAAAGTTGAAGTAAATCTATACCTAGGTAATATATATGGAATACTGAGCTATAAAAAAGAGGGACTAGAGGGAAAGTGAGAGAGAGGGGGGAAGAGCTGAGTGTTGCAATGATGTGCCATAAAATCATGTAAAAGACAAGCAAAAATACGATTCCTTAGTGGTTTATGTATGTAAAATGTTCACAAATAAATGTGCGTACGTATTTTATATACTATTTAGTTAAATGTAAACTTTATTGTGATATACATTTTTTTTATTTTTTATAAAATTAGGTATGAGTTAAGGTAGTGCAATAAGCTAAAAAGTAATTAGCCAAATATATCTATATTGTTAGTGTCTAATGGGAATATCGGTGAAACCATTGGTGGAGTGATGAGTTACTGTCTAGGGACTGACACGGAAACTTCAAAAGCAATTATTGTCGAAACTTTACAGATACAGTATTTATAGGAATTATTAAAGAAATAATAAAAATAAAATAAAAATCGAGAGTTAAATTTTTTTTGTATAAAACCTTAACAATAGGGTTGTCAGATGAAGTCTACGTTTTTTACTTTTATTTTTTTTTTTGTTAGCCGGGCAGAGCCATATCGATTTTGTCCACAGAACGTATTTGACATTTTGAACCAGCGCCAACAATTTTTCAAAAACTTTGAACTTAATTTTTATTTTTTCAAGAAATAAAGTATAGGTACTTTTTTAACACGGAATTTACGATTTTTATTTTATAATGTATGTTAACAAAAATAAAAATAACAATAACAATAATAAAAAAAAGACAACAAAGGAAATATTTCTGACACATTTTTTTAGGTTATGTATCTATATGAAAATATATTACCTTTTTTGTGCCACATTACATTCCTTACATTTATTGTTATATTTACTTGACATTAGTGTGTAAAACAAAAAAACTAAAATTTATAAAAATTTTAATATCATTATTAAATAATTAGGTATAATATTATAAGAATGAGAATAAAATCTAAAATATCATGGGATATGCATAGTATGAGCTTACAGATTTACGAGGAAATGGCGGTTTTCCCTTGTGTCCCCTGTCCGTATTTATATGCATTTTGGGCAAGGGACTTTTATTCATCCTTGGATGGTTGATGTACCTATGGTCGTTACTTTGACATCAGTGGATTATGAATTAGTAATGAAAAGTGAATTTTCAGTTTTTTAAATGTTTTCGAAATTATGTCTTTTTGTATAGAACCTTAAGTGTCCATGAGCAAAATATTTGAAAAACGGTCAGTTTAATTTCAGTGTTTCCTGTACTCCATACGCACTTTATCGTTGGATAACCTAATTTAAAATCGATAGTCAATCATTATCACTCATACATTTATTTTTGACAGAATTCGGATAAAGATTATTCAACTTCTCATATTGATACTATCATAGAAATCCTTTGAACGGTTGTAGAAATTAGACAATAAATAATTATGTTTTAACAAGGATAACTCACTCATATATAATTGAATAACATTACATGCACTTTAATGTATTTAAATACTTGTGAATTATATTGTATTATATTAAGCAGAGTAAGTAGTTCGCATTTTTTACACAACTGATAATTCAATATATTAAATATGTTATTTTAGTAGATACATAGATACTGTGTACACCATTGTCACATATTATGACTTCGATATGACTTAAGATTTTTAATTTATTTTATTTCATAATTGGTGTATTAAAAAGTACTACAAGGGTAGTTATTAATTGTACTTAAAACTAAAATTATATTTCCAGTGTTTTGATTATTTTAAATCAATAAAAAAATCATCAATTATGGTTTCTACTATTTTAATTTAGGAAAATTCATTTTTTTCAATGATTAATTATAATTATAATAGTGTAGTGTGCAAATAAGATGCTTAATATTATAATCACAGTAACAGAAAGTTATAAGATAAAAATGATTATATAGGCATACAAGTGATAAGATAAGAAAAATATCAGGTTTTAGTGGAAACTAGTATAATAAGTAATATCATCCAAAGGTGTTACGTAGATAAAATAGGAAGACAAAAGTGTAATATATAGTGTTAATAGCTTTAATGATATGTCAGCCTAAAGTTTTGAACTACCTAAAGATATCTGCTTTAATCTCTTTAAACTTCAAATCCCTCGTATCTACATTGTCTACAAAACGAACATCTTTAAAACAACACCTTGGGGTAAATTATAAGTTGACTAAATTAATTTAAGACAAATAATTGACATTGGGAGCGGTTATATAAATGATAATTCAATTATAATATTATTATAAAAAAACATCAAATGCATTTTGAAAATTAAATTAATTAATGTATATTATATATACAACTTATCTAAATTTAAGACTATTAACAGTTAGGTAACTAGCAAACATGTGCTTACAAAACTAGAATAATGTCGTCTGGCTAGTAGCCGATATAATATAGTTATATATGTAATGCTGAGCCAAAACGACTAAGAATTCAAATAACCTTACTCAATACTGTTATCATAAAACAACTATGGACTTTGTCCAATACTTTAATAGTTCATCATATCATATAATTCAGATTCTCAGTTATTGGTGGTCAATTCATGATTTTTCATTATTATCTTATTTTTTTGTGAACACTTATACAGTATACAAAGAGACAGAGAGTACCACTCAATATATTTCAGATACGATATTTAAAATATGTAAAGATCATTGGAATGGTATTTTGAAATCGAGTTTATGTCAAACAGATTTGATGTTCTTGGTAGTCTTTCGATGTACAAAGAATTAAACTAAAAAAAATATAAAAAAATTACCTGGAAAATGTATGGTTTTACTTAAATACAAGACGTTTTACTTGAAATCACTTTTCAAAAATGGTAGTATTATTGCATTTCAATTTACAAAAAAATTAAAATAGTGCATTTACTTAACAGTACTATAATTACTAATGGTTGTTGTAGCATGTTGTATTTTGTAATTAGACGCCTTTAGTTACATTTAAATTACGGCGAATGTGGTGAAGATCCAAAATCCAGGATTTAGTAAAGTGTTATTTCTAACCTATCCGTGGCATAATTAGCTTAGTGGTTCTAAATAAATAAACACATTATAATACATGAAATATTATTAATTCCATGTTCATATAAATAATATAATATATCTTTTTTGTATAGATACACTCACACGTACATGGTATTGTTGTATTTTTCAACACCAATCGTTTAGTTAAATCATTTTACTCATTTTACAAATATTAAATTTATCGAAATTTTGCTATTTGTTAGTGGTTAACCGGAATCATTATCTATAAAAAAATATACAATTTTCATAATAGTTACATTGGGATACATAGTTTATTTAATTACTGTAGTTATGATTAAACGTCTAAATAGTATTTTGTTACAGCAGAATGTGAAAATAGTTAATTATTTTCGGAAATTAATTTCTCGTAGTTGAGCAGATTAACTGGTTCAAAAGTTATAATATCTATAGAAAATCAACAATTAGTAGGTGCGTAGCACATAGTTCCGGCTGATTAGAAATTTTAAAGCAATTATAAATCATAGGATTTATTATAGAAACAATTCTGTGATAAAATGAAAATTCTTTTTCCACTTGACGGTTGCTGATCGTTTTTATCACAATTAAAAATATACGAAATCATGCTTTAAATTTAGACGTTGACTAAATTTCTAATCAAAAGATTTAAAATAGTTAGAAAACTATTCCACCTAAAAGTAATGTCTACCAAATATAAAAAAACTTCACTGTAAAACTAGGTATATTCTATATAGATAGAAATCAAATAACAATAATAGGTAATATCACTTCGAAATATTCATACTCACTATTAACGTTTAATATTTGTTTTTATATACTTAATGGAATGCCAATACAGGCAGCTTTAGTTATAGTTTAGGTCAATTATACTTGTATTTTTGTCTTTTAATATTTTTTAGTACTTATACCTGTATAATAAGTCTATATGATACTTATATTATAATCTATATGATACTTATATTTATAATTAGTTTTTTTTATCCAAGGACTAACCGCTGGTTTTTTTATTGATTTACTATAGTCTATGTGCTTAAATAATATTTCTTCCATGGTAAAATGTATTATTATACATTAAAATAACAAGATATAATATTAAATTTACCTTTAACTCAGATGTACTGTATTTATTTCCGTGCATTTTTTATTTTAACTGTGCAATTTATTTATATTTGTATATTTATGTTAGTGTATAATATGACATGTATGGAATATTGTATAAAATATTATTATAAAAAAATTAAAAGTAGAATTATTGAAAGCCATATCCATAAAAAATTATATAATATAATATTGTGACGGTAAAATTAAAATCGTACACTTAAATTAACAAATATAATTGTATGAATATACGTCATTATGTTATTACACATAACCTATATGGTATTTAATAATTTTATAACATACAAATAAATAAACTTATTTTAGATATTATTTTGCTTTTAAAATTAAAGTTTGTGGTATGTAGCTGAAAATATTTGGGTATCAAAATAATCTGAATTGCATTAATAGTTTTTTTTTTTTAATTAGCTTAAAAACTATTTTTTCAATAATCGGTTTTTAGATAGGTGTATTATTTTAATACGATAAAATACTTATAATCATATAGTTAAAAATAAATTCCAATAATTTTGAAGTACCAGACTACTTTTGGTAGGTAGTAGCAGTGTATACTACCTATCTATGAACAAATTATTTAACTTTAATCTTGGCAATTTATACCTACATACTGAGGGTTACGTTACTGAATCAATATTAATTTTTTGTAAGTACCTATAATTACAACTTTACTGTAGAAAAACATTTCAAAAATATAATAATTACGCATTTTACAATTAACTGACTTAAATTACTAACTTAATCATTTTAAGTATACATTTAATGAATACTTTGTTTTTTTACAGAATATTATTATATATTGACATAATACAATGTATTAACTAGTACAATTTATATATTTGTATGCAACTCTTCATAGAAGTCGGAAATGATTTGTTTAATCTTAAATCAAGCATAATACATTTAATCGTTAAGCTCTTCATAAAATAATTTAAATGTAGAAGTCATGAAAAGTCTAAAATTTAGTTGAACCAGATCGTAATAACATTTTTTTCAATATATGGCTTACGAACTAAATTATTCTTAACTATATATTTAAAATTCATACCTAGAAATGTTTTTAGTAGTTGATAAATAATCTGTTCTATCATTTGAAAGTTAGCTGCTACTTGTCTGAATGTCTCTCATTTTAGGCTCCAGCATTTGGCCTTTTACAGTTTTTGAGCAATATTAAAATGGCACTCTTAAAAATTATCCTTATTTGTAGCCTAATCGTCGTGTTTGGTCAAGTGTTTCACAGTCAATTTATCGTGACTGTAGTATTTGCAATCCTTTTCGAGCACTTAACATTTATCGAAAAATTGTATTAAAATGAATCACATGCTATAGCTATTTTTCGGCTGCAGTATATATATATATATATATATACTATATAGGTAGTATTATAAGTATAAACTTTAAAACGAAATAGATGTATTTTTAAGTCATTGATTACAATTAAATATTAATAATTAATGCAAGAATTGTACATTATCGGTTTCTTGACTAAAAAATAAAAAAATATTATTACACTTGAATGTTACTAAAATTCAGTTACAATAGTACCTTTATTATTAATAGAGTAACATTATTATAGCTCAATTCCACCTTTTAGAATCGAGTATTTTTGTAGTAATATTTGTTGACAGTATTTAGTATTTTTTTTTTTGCGCATAAATATTTTTTGTAATACCGTTTTTATTGTGTTTCAATATTTTCAAAAGACATGTTGTTTAGGTACTAAATTTAATATCCCTGGATTTTTTTTTATTGTTCAAAAATACGGCTTAACTACCAGAGTTATTGACGTTTTGAAGAATTACATTACATTTTATCATTTCTAAAATACATTACTTCTAAAGCTGTATACAAAATATCTTAGAATGATTCATTAAGGTTTAAGTTATTGAAAATACATGAGATATAACATATAAACTATGATGTGTCCTTGTTATATTTTCTGAAATAGGTTCGACTCTTTGAGGAGTTCCAGAAGAATCGATGTCTCTCTGTGTTGGGAAATAATATTTCACATAGATTGTAGGGGAGCCTCAGTTTGTCTCTGGAGTCTTTTGGTTAATATATGTTTAGCAATAGTTGTGGTGTTACATGAGGTTTATTTACGTTGTTCTTTTTTGTTCATTAGATGTTCATGAGTGTAGAATTTGTAACCGATTCTTAATCTGTTGATTATAGTTTGATGACTGCAAAGGAAAGGGTAAGTAAAATTATCGTGTCCAGGTACATAGAGGAATCTAATGTCTTTTTTGTTATTGAATGGGGTTGTTTTCTTGGGATCGTCTATGCTTTTGAGAGCACTGAGTGAGTCCGTGTATATGGTTGTGCATTGATTGTCTGTGGAGGAAGCTAATTCTGTGGCTTTCAATGGACCTAGATATTCAGCTGTATATAAATTGAGTTATGCATTGGTATACGATGCGTACTGTTTGGAAGTTCAGCTGGATTATTGCGACAGCATATCCTTCTGTATTTTTATGAATCTAAATTCTACATATTATTATATTTCGCAATGTGTTGGTAGGATGTTTTTTAGATTAAAATAGTTTGATTGGTATACATTGGAGTTAGTTTCAATTTTTTTTTGAATGAAGATAGGTCGAAATACATGAATTAGTTGGGGATGATCCATAGAGGTTGTTCAAAGTTTTGTTTGGTGTACAAGTGCCAAAATTGTTTGGATTGTTATTTTGGTATTGGTCGATGGAGTTTTTTAGTATTGCACTGATCGGATTTTTGTTGCTATTATTGTTTTTGCAGAGTATTCTAATGTGTGTTTTATTCTTCTTTTTTCTAGTGACATTGAGCCCGTAGTATTTATAATGCTAAGCACTGCAGGGTTGCTTTTTAAAGTGCCTATCAACAATGTTAGGGCTATATTGTGTAGTTTTAATTGTAGTTGATGTTGCTCCGTAATAAAAGATAGAGCCGTATTCTAGTATTGAGAAGATTATTGAGTTGTGTATTTGGTGTTGTGTTTTGCTTTCCACCCCTCGTTCGAGGTTACTGGGTATTTTTATTTATTTTATTTAATCTAGTTTCAGCTTAATTTTTTATTTCGGTGATGTTGTCCCCAGATTAATAACTAAAATATTGCAATTAGTTATAACATATAACTTTAGAAAATCTCAAATAAACGTTTATTATAATATTCAACACATTGATTTACACTATATTTGTACCTACTAGTTTTGTCATTTTAAGTTGTATTATATATTTATATGTATACCTACAATTCTATAATTTAAATAATATATTAATTCAATTAATGAAAAAATTACAATTTTTTGAATTTCTCTATTAGAATCTCAACGTAAATAAAATATTGTGTATTTTAACACATATGACAATATATTAACTTTCCAGTAGTACTTTTTTATATAATTATAATAATAACTTCTCTAAAACAGTTATTTCTAATTCTAATATAGTATTAAATGCCAGTTAAGTATCAGATCACATCTTTCTATAGTAGACATACAGTTCAATATTATATACAGTAGTATTGTAGGAATAAATATATTTTTGGACAAAGACAATTTATGCATTGGGTTTCATTAAATTTTTCTTCTGATGTAATTAAAAAAATAGAAGTACATTTTGTTTTCAATAATATACTAGTCCGATCATCGATTATGACAAATAAGAGCCATTTCAATGCTTGTATCTATTAAAAATATCCAAACTAATATCAATGAGAACATTAAACAAGACAAATTCAGAAAGTACAACTTATTATTAAAATTTACATACTGTGAGTTGCTTAACCTTAGATTTTATGCTTGTTCGTCTTATCTGCACTCTTACCAATCTCAAATCGTGTAGGTGGTTATCAAAATTGGACCAAAAGATTGGCCTTCCCTCATCGCATGATTCAAGTATCAGCCACGCTGTACTGCTTGTATATTGCTGATAAATATTTGTCAAAAAACTCATAAATTAAGTCCAATGGTAAATGCAATAAAAATTGTTATCTATTTGGAACGGATTTTTATTTTAAGACTGAGCTGTCCTTCAGTTATAATTTACAATATTTTCGTTGTATCTCTGATAACGGTCATCATGTATACTCGGGCGTGTGCCTAAATATACTCTTATCAGTAGTGCTTCAATAAATAAATTGATAAAATAGGTGATATGTTTATTGCTATTATAATACTATGTTGTTTGTTTCTATTTATCATCGGTTGTTGTATTTTTGTTTTGTCTAAAATTGTAATTTTTTCGTGTAAAAACGTTTTGGTAACATGGTATTTTATCTAAGTTAACAAATAAAACTGCAGTTTGATATTATTTTATGATCGTGTATATTCTATGATATCAGACATTGAAATTTGCAGAAATGGATTTCAGTGGCCAATCATAACACAAATATAGTCGTTAAAATAATACAACTTGTTTCATTAGTGTCATTGAAAAATCTAAAAAAAAATAA
>PVMI01013178.1:0-13629 GCA_008528875.1 Aulacorthum solani
AAACATTTTAAAAATGCTACCATGCGTATGATGATGTTCGTTTTTAAATTACAACAAAAAAAGTAAATATAAACAATAAAATTAATTTTATCAAAAAAATATATATTATTATATATAGGCAATATAGAATTTAGATGCGTTTTCAATTTAATGTTTCCGAAAACAGATCACTTTAACTTACCTAAAGCCGTCACGTATTTAACTTGATTGACCATGACTTGATCCGAGTCCAGGAGCGCAAACCATCCATTCGGATAGACTGGAGGTAACGTTCCTTTTTTCCTTAGTCTCATCATGGATCGTATCAGATGTAACTTATCCTTTGACGCCCACTGCTTTTGTGTGAAGTGCTGTTCGTAACCCACGTCGGCCAATTTCTTTTGTTAATAAAATAGAAGCAACTTACTTTAATTGTTTGGGTAGGTATTTCAAAAATAATTCATATACAATATACATTATACATATTTTATAAATATAAACTAAATATAAAGAAGGCCAGTTCACCAATCAATCACGACTAATCGCGATCGTTTGAGTGACAATATTACCACAATTATTATTATCGTATTACAGTCTGCAGACTGCATTACTGCAGTGCCTAGTGGTATAAGTGTATAACTTACTATACCGAAACCCACGCGTTTAGAGAGCCCAAAATGCACAATTTTTTATTTAAATAATATTTATTTATTAAATTTTTTTTGTCGAGATTTAAAGCATGCATTTTAATTTTATGAACATATGTTATTTATAATTGTGTTGTATTAAATATAAGTTCGAATATTTTTCTAACGCAAATACGCTGTGCTCGGTGATACATGACGGTTGGCGAATGTATTACTTTTATGATAAGGTACTGCAAATTCAAAATTATTACGAACAACTCTAAGTCTTTCTGCATGTTTTTCAAATTGCATTAAAAGGTTAGGCCACTTAAAATCTAAGAGTTCTGTGACGGTTTTACAGTAAATAAAATGTACTACATAATATTATACAGAGAGGTACTATACTATCACCTCGTTAGTCTTTAAGCAAAACGACGTGTTTAATAATACATCATCTAATAATAATATTTGAAAAATGTGTGGAATAATTTCAGCAAATTTAAGGAACCTTCTTGAGATCTCTCGGATACTTGGCCAGATGAGAGAGAGGCGTTAAAAACATCACTCTCAGGCTCAAATTTTGAGGTTACGACACTAGTACATTACAAGTTGCAGTTATATACCTATAACTTATATTTATATGCTATAGACAGGTTCTATATATATTATACACAGTCCAATATCAATCGTTTACCCTTTGTATGTCCAATGGTCTGATCAAAAATCGGTAACCGTACCACAGTCCCAATGATGCACAAACTCCTGCGGCCACATACTTGCAGCAGTCGCTACTGCAGTAATCATACGCCAACTGAACCGACAGACAGATGGCCAAAAAAGAAAATATTGATTTTTCCATGATTACCTATGAAGAATATTGTAATATCAAAAAAAAATATTTAAACATCGATTTTATTATTTCACTGAATTATAACAAAAACAGATAAGACACAAAAAATAACAGATGCATTCGAGACCCACGCACAACGTGCTTAAACCACGCGCGTTTATTAACTGAGGACCCCTGCAGGGGTTGTGGGTCGCATAAATGCGTTGAGGTATATAGGTAGGTAGGTAATGGATAAAACTAAATTTTATTTGGAGTTCACCTTTTGTTTTTTTTTTTTTTCACTTGGACGTTTCTTATTGGATTACATATTTTAGCGTTATAGAATATTTTACTTATTATTCGATCGATTTATGTATTGCACATTCATCATGATTCATGACATACAGAGTCGTTCAAAACCAGCTATATGGCACCAGAAACCATTGACTACTGCAGTTTTCACTACGGCAATGTAAAACCAAATCCAAAAATAATGAATTTCACGCATGAAATATGAATAAATAAATAGATAAATAAATGTTTTAATGAATTGCTAAATTAATATTAATTTACATATTATTTTAGGTGATTTCATTTTTTTTTTGGTATTATTATTATTATTTTGAACTGTTACCTATTACACATTACAAATGAGACAATATCTCATATTTCATGTTTAATTATTGTATATTTTATATATAGTTCACATAAACTTTGATCAACCGTCATATTTTTGTTGATGGTGTTTTTTTAGAACCCTTTTGGATCGATTCGCGATAATATTATATTTAAATCTTCTATATATGAATAGATAAATACATTGTTGATTAATCTAAAGATAAATAGAATCCAGCAACATGATAACTAGTAAATCTTGTCACCCCGAGGAGTATATTGTTTTAAAAAATAAACTTATATAATATATCTAATATTAATTCATTATATTACCATACATTATTATAAACACAAAATAAATACATTAACTATTATTGACGGTTCCCCAGCAAAAAATATTTAATTCTTCAATTTATTTAATTGTATAAAAAATACTTGAAAATCATTATTATATTTTATTTAATTAATCTACCAAAAATTGACCTATTTGTGAGCTTATTTGTGTCTCTTTCTCCAAAGACTCTTTATAATTTTTAAATAATATAAATATACTTATCCAATTAAAAATGTTAAATGTTGCAGATTCACATAATCTAAAAATTAAAAGGGGATTTAAATTAATATCTTAATATATGTATTCCGCACCAATACAAGATCTTATCCAACTGATTGATTTATCTATAACCGCGAAGCTATGAGTATATAATTTGGTTAGTAGTCTCGTTTTATAATGTAAAGCGTAGAGATCCCACTAAAAAATAAGGATTTCCCGAAATGTGCATTTTAAAGAGGTCCTTAAACATGGATTTTGAGATTCAAGGTGGAAATAATAATAAATATTATATTAGTAATGGTAATGATCTAAAGACAATCTTTACATGAAATATAAAAGCAAAAAGTTGTAACACAAAAGAACTGTAAACGCGCAGCTGGTTAGCTTATTCAGCTAGTTATACCATGTAATATAATGTAGAGAATGTATATAAAATAATTTAAGTCCGGTATTTTAGGTACTATAGACTATAACAGTCGTTGAGAAAAAAAAAATTTTAAATAATGCATTTTGAACCTGTTCCACATATTTTATAACAATTCAGCATATCGAAAAAGAATGCACTTAGTATAACATAGATCCCCTAGTGTTATAAAATGTATTAATTCACGTCACAGGTATTATAGGCCATATAATTTGCGCACACATTCATTCCGTTGACTACCTTGTTCCTGACGGTAAAAAATTAGAGAATGTTTGGTTGATTGGATTTTTAAACTCACTCCTTGAACATATACGGACACAATTTATACACAAAAATACAAAACACACAAATCTTTTGATTTTCAAGTTAAAAATTACGCTTCTTTCACCAGGAGAATACACAACCTAGCTATATATATTTTATGTCACCTACACGAATAACATGACAATTTGAACGACTCTGTATACCTACCAACCTTTTATAAATGTGTTTGCATATATATATGGATGACAGTTTAGTAGCGAAGACTGCATAGTAAAGTAACATTAAATCTTATCGGTCCGCATAAGATTATTATGTGTATATCTATATATTTATAAATTGTTATAATATGTATATCCTATCTGTAGTTCAGTATACCTATGTATATAATATATATACATAAGAATGCGTGTTAAATGGTTTATTCATGAATTTGACCGGGTAGAAAATCATGTATGTGATCTCCACTCTATATACGGTGTATATAATATATATATATATATATACATATACCACATATATGTGAGATGTGACCAATAAAATACATAGTATATAATATTATCTATACGTCTATAATCTATGTATGTATATAAGCATATGCTGTATATATTATACACAAAACACATACCTACTTATATTGGTTATTATACTTATTCGATTGCATGAGTGCTGCCGTTGGTCAAAGTGTGTCCGTCTACTGATAGGAATTTGTTGTTTTCTGTGGTGATTTGTTAATATAATAATAGTGTTGAGGACATTAGGTAGATATTTCAAAATTCCCGAGACAAAAATATTTTCTCAAAATTATTAATATTTGAATACAAACACGATTATAACGAACATATATATATTTTTTTACAAATAACATAATACAAATAAGATTATTTTATGACATTTTAATTACTATAGTATATTTATTTCAATAATAAAAGTAAATTAGAAATTAATGACTAAACAGTTTGCAAATATATTGAACGATATTAAATTTATTTTTCATTATATTTGGGTAAATATACTTGAAATGTTTTTCAATTCATTAATAAATATACAAGATAAACTTTGATGATAGTTTAACACACATAGTTGAACAATAAATCTAAACCTTTGCATTTACATTTAACTGCAGTGCAATTAGATTTACATGAACATAGTTCATATATTTATTGAAGTAGAATCACCATTGTTAATTAACCTATAAGTATGTATGTATTAGCATGTTCATATTTAAGCTAATTTATAAATGTATTTACAAACTACACATACATATGTGAAAAATGGCCTAACCCATGAAAAATAAAATAAATAAATAACCTTTGCCAAACCTCCTAATAAAGACATTTTTCGAAACGAATTTTTATTTGATCAATTTTTTATAATGTTTAAAAAATCAATAGACATTATGTGGCAGTTGGCACATGAAATGATTAATTTTGTTGTTAGCGTGTAATTAGATAACAATAATTATATTAATTTAGATAATCCCGTTTGTTATTGGAAAATTGAGTTTATGTTTTGTATTGTTTTTGTTTACCATTTTAGTATGCATGGACTCGGCATAATAAGTAATTTCATCTGTTTTCTTTTAATAGTTACCATCCATTTGGATAATGTATGTATTAATAGACGGTTCATGTATGCAACTATAGTCTTAAATGTAAAATGTGTTAATGATCCTAATAATATATTCATTGACCACAGTCCACATTTCAAAGCATTTACATTATGATGCATTTGATACTATATTATATGTGTACCAATTGTACCTACGCCCTATATAAGTAATTCAATATATCGGGTATAACAGTATAAGCCATAAGACAGGGTCAATTGCATCATTAATTATCAAATCTCTGCAAATATTTCGATATTTTGTTCAATAATTAAGTAATTATTTAAGATTTCTATATTTGTACCATTTTTGATTTTTATACGTTCTATATTGTTGTAGATATGTACCTATATAGTACGAGTAGATACTATAAATGTTGTAATATTGATTTTCTAGTTACCTATTTTATTATTTTTTATGTACCTACCTATAGTTGCACAAAATATTATCAAATTATATTCATTGTGAATATTTATACGGCATTGGGTCAATAATTAATTATTCATAAGTCAGAACTTTTTAGATAGATAATATTTTGACACATTTTAATCCACCCTGCATGCACAGTGATCAGTGGCTATAGCCTAATGGCTAATGTAGTGCTTACTTAGTATAAAAAGCGAAATTTCGTTTCACTACACTATGGTTCATTCAATATGTAAAATACTACTAAACATAATATAATAAGCTATTTTTGGCTCAATTTCAAGATTATGCAATCTTAATATGCATAGACGATAGACCAGACATAAAAATGTCCTCCTCGAGAACATAAATTTAAAAAATATGTAAGTTGCCATATCAATAAAAGTTGAAAAAAAACATCCAAAAGTTAATGCTAAGAAAAATTCAATTTTAAAGTGGTTTACAGGTTGGTAAATGATTGAGCAATAGGAAAATCATTAAATTATTAAATAATCAATCCAAATTTCGTAGTTAATCATCGGCCCATGATTAAGTCAGTACATTGTGTCTGTGTATAGTAAATTAATAACATTAAATGTATATTATAGGCAGATTTGACTAAAATATTGTGTTGAACGCGCGCTTATGTTATGAACGCTAATCAATTTAAAATCGTTTTCGCACTCGTATGACGGTAACGGCAAAACACGTTTGAAACGTTAGCGGTCAAGGGTAAGGACGGCGAGTGCAGCGTTAGTACGTTAGGAAAAGAAAGAAGAGAAGGTGTAAGAGCAAAAGAAAGAGAATTGGCGGCAGTGGCTGCGCCTTCGTGTGTATACATTATTATTATTATTATTATTATTATTGTTATTATATATTTATATTTTATTACTGTGCTTCATGCGCGGATCTTTGGAACCGGCTGCGGCTGGTCGACCGTCGGATCGCCGTAGGTATCATAACACCTATATGGCTATATAGTATATATATATATGTGTTTATATTATATATTATGATATATACACACCTATCTACCCAGGGAACAATAATATAAATTATAATGCCTTTATTATTATTATTATTATTATTATTATTATTGTTATTATCATCATCATTATAATCGTCGTCGTCATCTCATCATCTATACACAATTATTTATAAAACTCATGCGATCTATAGTGATGGTTTTAAAGCTATAGGTTGTCTTTTTATTTTTCACCACACGTGGTCGACGTTCTCATGAAATTTCCAATTGAATACTATTACATAGTACGTAATTATCGTTCTGTGATATGTGTGCGTAAATGTAATGATAATATTATTATTGTGATTTATAACAATAATTTTGATTCAGTCACGCTAGATATTTTTAACTGAGCATCGCTGCACAGTGAAAGACGTCCGCGTAAAAGTACATATTATTGTATAAAATGCAATCTTTCTGGCATTTGTGGAACTACATCGACGTACGACATTTGTGGAAAGTATACGAATGACTTAAGGAAGCTAGTGGCTACACCCTCTTAAACTTCTACTTTCAATCTATCTGCCCAAGGTAGCCAAGTTTATCAAATAACAAATATTTTATACAAGGAATAACGTGATTATGGCCTTTGGGGTATATCATACAAAGATAATTTCCAAAAATTAAACTTGTTGTTCTAAAATTTAAAAAAAAAACTGTGACCAAAAATGCGTGCTCAATGTTTGTAAACATTAATTTGTTATTGAAATGATTCACTGCCAAATTAACAAATAGCATTTATTTAGAAAAAATACAGATAAGATTATCCTATATATAAGTGTGATATACTGGTAAAAATGTATAATAACATTACGGATATACTACATCATATTATGTTTTTAGAATTTGAAAATAATTATTAGTATTTACTATTTGGTTTATTATTGTCATTGAAGAGTTGCAATAAGAGTATACAGCCTGATTAGATTAAAATAATAAAATAGCCTAAGGGTCAACTATAGCTATACATACTTTCCAATACTTAAAAATGATATTGAACAGATATTATGTTAATAAAATCAATTTGTTTTATATTTCAATATCATATATTGTCCAGAACGAAGGGAAAGAAAATTAGCTTTCAAGCATTAAAGTATTTTTTTATTTTTTTTATTAAAAATCATTATACAGCCTGAATTCGTATTTCATAAAACTATTACATACAATTGTTAAAACTAAGAACAAGCCATAAACAGTTTTATAATTTTGTCAAGCTATCTGTTAGAATACTTTATAATTTTTACAGTCAACTATTACGTGAAATTTTAAAGTAAAAATAATTTACAGCGATATAATATTATTCTTTTTTACGTTCACTAATGAGTAAACACTAATAATCTATGGTAGGTACCGTACCTATTACTAAATTATAGTAACGAACATGAATGACTAATTTTTTTCTTTTCTATAAATGTTGCTTTATAATTTTTAAGCAATTATTATACTAATGCACTAATTGTGTTAAATAATTTATACAGTTATACCTAGGTACTTAAAAGTTAAATAATTTAATCGTATGATTATATGAAATTTAAAATATAATTTTATTGAATTCCTTATTTCATTTTCATTTTCACATAAATATAATCGGAAATAATATTTTTTACATAAATTCTTTTATTCCATGACCTCTAAGGCTCTAACTATCTACGGCTTGAAATATTATAGATAGAAATTTTTTTAATAAAACTTGTTTGGAATAGTTTAGCATTAATATGTAGGTACATAAATATTAGTTCATACATGAACATTTACATATTACATCATATGTTAAATATATAAGCATCTAGTCAGTAAAATATAATAACATTATTAATACAAAATATATACATTGTACAAGCCATCTTTTCCAACGAGTGATTTTGTAGGTAAAAATGTAAAATGTATTTTTCATAAAATCAAAATCAAAATTGTTATCAAAATGGTTGATAAAATATCATGTGTATTAACTGTAATGTAAATATTTTATAAAGGTACTAGCTAGGTATATGAAAGTTTAAAAAATGGAATGCAAAATATGTATTATACTATTTTTAATTGTAATAGAATGTATTAAAAATTGTATAAGCATGTAATAATTTCATATTTATATCATATAATATTATAATTTTAAAAATTACTTTTAGATTGTACCTATTTAACATGACTTTTATTTGATAAATAAAATGTGTAAAAACCACATGGTATAATATATTATAATAATAGGTATATAAAGGGTTAACTAATAGCAATTACTATTTAATATTTATATATACCTATGAGAATACTTCGTTCTTGAATATATGTTTGTGTTTGTAAGTATAATATTAATATATAGTGTATGTTGTCGATAATAATGTATCTCCTATGGATAATATATTTATATAATATATCGTACGCTTAAGTCGCTCGACTAACGATGTATTATAATTTATAATATAGGTAGTTTGCTGCAGAATGCATACGTTGCAGCGTGCAACGCAGATTGATTATTTATTATATTATGCACACCGTTCTTTTTTTTATTTTCACATAACCGTCATAAATCGCTTCGTATAGTGCTGATGATTCGTGAGAAATATTATCTCTACACCGATTTTTATAATATATACTGAATGGTGCTTACAGCAGTTTAATGAAATTATACGAGTGTATACATATTATTATGATGTGTGTACCTAATATAATATAATCATTCTACCGTCAATATCTAGGTGAAAAAGTGTTCAATTTCACTGATGGCATCAATCCTTTCAGTCACCATCGAATATTAGAAACAAAAATCATTTTACGAGTAGTTGTCCTTGGTTCCACTGTTACAGTGCACAGAGTGCTCCATAACATGCGACCTTGGCCACCCTTCGGCAACTTGATTGATGGTAGCCACTGGTCAGTTTTTTTCTTTTCTTTTCTTTTTTTTTTTTTGTAATAAAGTGATGCCTGCACGTACCTATACCTATATACCCGTTTATATAGGTAGTAGGCAGTATATATAGAAACATATACTTACATCACATATAACATGTATATAATATATATTGTATAGAAACCTACCCTCGTTAATACACGATCTTCTTTGTTTCCCCAATTGTTGTTGGAACCAATTACTCGGCATTATTGAAAGTTGGTGGTGTAGTTGTAGCTAGGGTACGTTCACACATACGAAATGTGTGGTTTTTATTGTTTCACTACCTATATGCTTATGCTTAGCCGCATTCAAACTTCGTTTTTGTTTTAGCCACATACACATATTCAAACGCAATCAAGGTTGTCAATATTTTGATTCTCCAGCAATAAATGAGTGCTCGCTTTTTCACGCACAAGAAAAAAAAAATTCTGAAACACGTTTAGTATAATATGATCTAATAACTTCGTGAGTTTCGCTGAACTGTGAATTAAATACTTATGTAGAACGTGGATATTATAACATTAAAAAAAATTGCTATTAAAAATACCTAAATTAGGGCAAATCGACAGTAGTAAAACAATGTCAACATTGTTGTACTAAAATGGTCAACAGGAGTGTCTATTTTGCCGACATTGATAAAACTCCGGGTTATATTACAGACTATACTACTATAGTAGTATAGTACTATACCTTCTATCCGTGGCTGAATATTTATATAAATTTTAAAATGTTCGATTCAATGCAATCTATAGGTATAAAGATAAAATAATATTAAATAGTGAATATATTATACAACAATCACAATACACGCCTTGAAAAGAAATACTTGTGATGATGCAGTGCAGATACGGACGACTGCAACGAATGGTGGTGACGTTAAAAAACTGTTTGAGGCCAAGTTCAAGGTTGTGCAATGAAATGCTTTCATATGGCGAAAACAAATTGAATCATTAAAACGTAATACATCTCTCAATCACGGTTAAGGTACCGTTATTCGGTCATGACCACCTGTCGATGGATAAAAAATTAAAAAGTAAATTGCTTACTGATAATAAATTGCAAGGAGAAAAAAAATTCTCAGAACCGGAACCATCAACATGTTAAATTTATATGTGAACATAATATTATAATGACGTATTTACTATTTTTAGTATCTTATATATCTAGTCTTTTGATCATATAAATATGCATTGTCTTTTAATATTCTGCAGTGCAATATAATAACTAATAAGACAGTTCTGAAACACTAAAATAAAACTCTTCTAAGAATAACAGAATAATAAGTTGTTTATTAAAAATGTCATTATTGGAATCATATATAGGCTAGGCATCTAGGCCATATAGGGTATGTTCAGAAATACTTTCGATCAACATAATTTTTGCTAATAAAATTGTCGATTTTGTTATACATTGATTATTGAATATTTACATTAATAAGTAAAAACTCAAGTGAAAAGTAAAAGTAAATTAATTTATTATAATAAGTCTCCTAAAAAGTTTTAAAGGATCATAATAATCGTAATAGGCTGTGGTTTTCAAGTTCATTATATTTTCTGTATTTTTTTTTAAATATAGGTATTTTTAAAAATTAAACTGTAAAACGCTGTACAATGAAATCACGATTGTGAATTTATAATCATTATATCTGAATTGTTATAAAAACTAAGCTCCAATCAATTTACAATTTTACATTTTATAATGTATAAGGTATACAATAAATAAATTATAACATCCTAAAAGTTTTGTAATTGAAAAATATTGGTGATATTTTGTTTATATTTAGATAGATTCAGTGAATAATTTTGATAAATAGTAAATATCTATTTATGAAAATTAAGCATAAAATATGCTTTTAATACGTATATATACTATCAGATTATATAGCACACTATATGTAATATTTGTTTCAATGGGTAATGTGAAAATATACAACATATAAACTTAAAAAAAATAATAATATATATATAAATTAAATACATATAATTTTATAGTTTTCCGAATTATTTTACTTCTGAATGTTCAAATATTAGGTTTTGTTGATTATGTTATTCGTATGATGTGTGAAGTTAATAAAATGTTTGGCATACAACATTAAAGCATTCTTATATTTCATTACTACTAATAGTTATGGTCTTTATTTAAATGTTTTACGTAAATTATTAAGAATAATAAAGAGCGTAACTCATTTTTTCAATTTGAATATACTACTTGTACAGTAGGTCCATACTTTTCGTTTGTGTATAAAGGGTGTAAACGTGCCCTTATAAAACTGGGCCACTAGTCCGTGGCCTTGGTGTAACCCTTCGAGCATTGTTCGCCTCCGATCATTATCCAGCGTGTTAAATAATATTATATATACAGGGAGATAATGTTTTTTTTTTATTGTTCGTCTCTGGTCGAACGTATGCAAAGAGGATGCAGGCGAAACAGTCGTCTGAACCTCTAAGGAATAATAAACAGGTGTGCTGATTGCCTGCCTACCGGTTTTACCATTTGAATAGAACAAGATTTTCATTTCAGGATCACGGCTAATTCTTAGGTAAAAAAAAAAAATAATAAAAACATACGAAGAAAGAATAAAGGTTAATTAAAAAAAAAAAAAAAAAAAGACAGACTCGTTTTTATCTACCTGTTACTACCCCTACAAAAAATACAACGTCTAATAAAACTACATGTAATTTATAACTATACAATACTTTATGCTAAAATGAAGTTTTTAAACCTTCAAAAGGTTTATTAGAAAAGATTCAGAACTCGATGTAGGTATTATAGTGGTACACTGTTTATTTATTCATTAACGTTAACAATTTTTTGTTCAGTTTAAATCTCTTAAAACGATAATAAATAGGTAAGAAATAGCCATTATGTAAATTTTAGATTATGATATATCAATATGAAACAGACCAAAGCAATCGAATATGTATACATTTTTAACTAGTTATCTTGAAAATTTGATTTAATTATTTATGAAATTAAATTCTCAAATCTTCATTATAAACTTTATAAAGTCAAAGATGAAAGGTGACTTTTATTTTTTTAAATATTTTATTTTTTTCATTCCTATACGTATAAAATACATACTATTACATTTACCATTCGAAGATTGGGTCTCGTTAAAAAAAAAATATTTAATTCAGTTAAAAACATGTGCATTATTACAGTAATTATTATTAAAACTTATAGAAATAGTACTTTTAATTATACAATTTTTTCTAAAATCGCAAAAGATTTATTTTTCTTTAACATATTTTATGTATGTAATGAAAGTTGTTCGTTAGTAACCTTATCAATTGAGAAGGGCTGGACCGATTTGGCTCATTTTTCTTTTTAATGTTCCGAATGTTCGTAAAATCCAAACAAGGTTTTTACGGAAATAAAAATTGGAAAATTTGGGGAAAACTAAATGGTCTTTTTTCAATGGATTTTGTGTATAGGTAAAATGGTTGCCATTGGTTGCATTATAATATTATAATTTAGTAATTTTAGCAAATTAGTAGAAATCGCTTTTTATTCATATAAATGGTTTCACGGGTTACATAATATAATATAATACATTAGATATATAATTACTAATGAAACTTATAGTTTTGTTATTTGGTAATTTTATATTTTTAACCTTTTTATGTTTATCTGAAATTAATAGACACAAAAACTGGATCGTTTTTGATAAAAAGTTATACTCATAGATTCTTTAAGACGTAGAGAATAATTATAGTTTATTTTTCAATCCCAATACCCAGATAGCTAGAAAGTAGCTTACACAAGAACTTTATTTTAGCTCACGAAAAATAAAAATTTTTTTTTGTTTACTTATAGGGTTGCCATTAGTCACATTTTATATTACTAGGTATTATAAAAGAAATATCTACAATAGTCAAATATGTTATTTATATTTTTTACAAATATATTTATATAAAAAAACAAATCTTAGTCTCAGGCGGGACAGCTAGTTGAAAATAATACTGCTTAAGAGAAGAAAAAAATGACTAAAAACCATATGAATTATTTTCCAGCAAAATTTATATTTTAACTGAAAACAAATATAGATTTTTGTTGTAAAACATAGAATTTATTATGACCATAACATCTGCCAATATGTCATGTTTATTCTGTCTTATAATACATTTTTAATGTGATTTATACGTGATGCCGGGATAATATAGTGCTTGTTGTATTTTATAAAGCAGTAAATTAGTAAATAGTGAACATTTAAAAACAATTTTTATATACTAAACGCATATTGACGGGAACTGAACGTGTTAAAGTGAAGTGTAAATTCACATATGCAAGGAATATAGAACTTCTATAGAATAATAATATATAGTCCTTCTGTGTCTATATAATTTGTATTGTTCTATTTCTACTAGAAATGTAAAACACCGTGGTTTGATTCCAGGTCATCAAAACGAGTCCATAT
>PVMI01013180.1:0-10705 GCA_008528875.1 Aulacorthum solani
ATTTAATACCATGCATTATACAGTGATTTACTTGTAATCTACTGTACAGCGGAGCGACATCCACTTGACCCCTTATTTTAAATCAAAAATGTAGGTAGCTTTATTTTTTTACATTACATTTGCTCACTATTGGTGGCATGGTCAACTTGACATTTTTCAGAAGCTAGTGTATTGATAATGGCATTTACTGTTTTTAATTTTTAGCTACTTTCATACTAAAGACAAAAATACTAGTTAGATAAGTAGTTACTAAATTATTTTTCATAGGCCACCGCCCACACCCACCTACAAACCCTAACCAATTCAAAGGTAGCGATCTCTCATGTACCCCCAAGCTTCTACGAATTCATTATTATTTTATATTATATAATCATTTTAAAAATAAAAATAAAAATAAATTGCAGAATCACGGAATTAAATGTTTTTTGTTTGAATTTGTGTGTTTCCCCTTAACTTGTAGATCAAAATGTTACCCGGACACTTGTACATAAAGGGGAGAGTAACCACAATCTTTGTTTGATAATTCATAAGGTCAGTCGAGCGGTAAAACAACTCTATCAATGTTCCGATTACAATGAGGGTGTGTTATGGTCACTACTATATTGAATTTAGTGATATTGGTTTCTTACCTCTAATAATACGCTCGTCTTCCAATTTCCAAATACAGCAATTTAATGAATATCGATATACTATAAATATCAAGTAAATATTTTTACTATAATATACTGCAACTGCAAAATAAAAAAATAAAATAATTGAATATAATAATAAAATTATAATGATAATAGAAATAATAATAATATTAAACACTTTTATATTTTATGGGATTTTATTCTACACTAAAATGTACACCTTTTGTAATAATACCAGAATAAACTATAAACTGAGAATTAACTACAAATATTTATTATGTATATAACTTCAAATGGCATAATATAGTATAAAATATTATTTCATTCTAAAAAACAAATAAAGTATGATAAAATTCAAATGCTTAATAGTTTTATACTATACAATGTACGTCTTGTGTGAATATCACAGACATACCTCATGGGGATATACTCCATAAACAGTTGACTGTTGAGATTATAATATGTTTATAGCAGTTTTCAAATTAATGTTTACCTTATTAGCACGATTACCTATAAAAGACAAACCATAGATCATCCTTTGGTCATCGTAAATAAATAATATTTTATGTCTATATATTACTTATTGAGGTATATTGAAATCACTCTGCGTTTTGAAACAGAAATAATAAGATTGACTAGATACACGTGACCAATGATGGTCATAAAAAATGTGTTTTTACGTTTTATACACTACCATTAACAATGATATTATAGTTTGTGTAAGTTATAAACGCTATTTATAAATTATTGTATATATATATATTATGCAGACTTCAGTATTATTAGCAAGTTGTATGAAGAATGGTCGAGTACTTTCATGAAAAATTGCACTTTGCTACTCTGCAGCATGAAATTACAACAGACCTCTGCCTCCCGTTTTCTAATAAACTAGGGTCAAATATAAAGTCAGAAAGTACTTAGTTGCCTAAAAACATATTCGTTCGCATATTATAACAATATGTTAAAAAATACTCATTGCGTTTACAATGTTGGGTTGTATATTAGTATACCTGATATTATAAACTTAATCTAAAAACCATATACATATATAAATTATACATACATACGTAGTTCGAAAGCCTCTAAACATAATTTATTATAAGTTATTATTCATTATAAACTATTTATAAGGCTATATGGGCTAATGCATAAAATATACCAGTTACTATAATACTCCATAGCTATAATATATTTGCCGTCCGACCAAAGTATAGTTTAATTATCCATATTATAATGTTGCATAACTGTTTTTTTTTTTTTTGAACACGTGTTACTTATGGTTTTATACTGTGTTGAAGTATTATTAATAGGTATACACGCATGTCTCTACTTTTATTACCTACCTATATAACATAGGTCCTATATATGGCAGTAATATGGCTATATCGTTTCTAAGGGATCAACTTTGAAGCAAATAGAGATATTTTTAGAATGTATAATATATTATACACCCTTTTTTCAGGCATAATTTAAATAAGGCAAAAAAAATAACTTTTTTAATTAATTTTATTAATTACTGACAATCGATAGGATAAACTGTCGGTAAAGTCAAAACAGTGAGCCTATAATATTATAATGTATAGCCCTTGTATAACGTATATACCCTTGGAATATACGTATACTCATGTACACGAGTTACAGTTATAATCATTAGTACATAATATAGAAGTCGAGGGGATGACTATAATATGATATGCGTAGTTGTTCTTCGTTGCAGTATGTTATATACGCGCGTATATATTATAAATGTGTAAGTATGTCTGTGTATTTGGTATCATCCGCGGTATAGTCGAGCCCGCGTCGCCGTTAATAACACGACGAGAGCTCTTATAGTAACATTAAAATTAAAGGGGATCGGGCTCGCTGCAACAGAGATCTTAGATGGCGAAGAGGTGGGTACGGGGGTGGATATGGGGCCTTCTGTCTTTTGTTATAAGAGTCTAATAACGTTTTATTACCTTTCCGAAAACTTTGCCCGCCGTATTCTTAACACCTTCTAAAGAATCGTTAGCGTTACGTCACATTTCTTCATTTCGCCCCGTATTATGTATATACAAGTATAGGAAAGGGGTAAAACGCCACTGGTGTGTGTCTGTGTGTTGTATACGCAGTGACGGGGTGTAGGGGATGAGGGTGGCGGTGTCGTCACCTATAACACGCAGTAAATACACGTGTATATATATTAATGTGTATATATGTGCGTGCACTACACTATAGTCACAGTATATATCTGTGTGTACAGTGTAGTGTTGCCCCTCTGCCGGTGAAAAGTTCTCGAAATACAACGTGCCCCAGACTCGGTGGCCACGGATGTGATGCCAGGGGTGGTGGAGGGGTTATCATATTATTGTCATGGGAGTGATACACGAGAGAGAGATACCTCTTTTCCGCGTGTAATTCTTCCTGCAACGGCTCGTCGGCCGTTGTGTGCGTGTGTTTTAATTAAATATCATCTTGACGGCGGCGCGGCTTGGAAATTTTTAGCTCCGATTCTCGTGTTTATGTCCTCCGCTCCTCATCGGCAGTCCGTGGGTGCAATATATATGCATTACATGTATAAATATATATTATTATATGGATATATATACGAGAGCACTTCGTCAGTACGTGTAGTGTGAGCGTATACGTGGCGTTGGTGTTTGGTCCGCCGTCGTTATAAAAGGGGTAAGAACTGCGCGGGGGAAGAGGCTGCGGAAAAATCGAGAACAACGATCTCACCACCGCCGACGTCGTGTTAACACAATGCGAGTGTTACTTCTAATTGGATACAATATCTACTACCACTACTGCTATAATACTACAACTGCAACTACTCCATGTCGTCTTCTCCCCGTCGGCCGGCGGGTTATGGAAAACTCTCGTTTTATCATAGAGTATATATACGTACGAATATAATATTATATACAATAAGAGCACAATGTTTAGTGACACCAGATACGAGTATAGTAAGGCTTGTACCAGAGATTATGAGTTTCCTGCGGGAGGGTGATCGGAGGTTCTACGATCCACTACCACGTTACTAATACAATATAATATAAGTGACAAGTGTATTATTTATTTATTATTATTATTAAAAAGTACGAGTCCAATATACATTTTGGATAGTAGTATCTTAAAGCTAAAGTACGGAATAGAATAAATTATAAAAACATCAATTTAGTAACATAGGTACATTTCATAAACAATGAATGGTTTATTCCCCAAATAGGAACAACGAATCTTTGTTCGATATTCTCATCGTTCATAAAATTGGAGTGTTTCCCAAATAATTCACAGAACAAAAATGGATATGGATGGGAACTCACTATTTAAATTAAAAACTGCGATTCTAAAATTCAGTTTGTTTGATAGGACAGGTGAGTCAGTTTGACCATCAATGAGTTTTTACAAAAATGGTTTTTTTTCATTTATCAGCCGGAAACCAGCGTAGACCAGGGTGACAAAATACTGGATTATAATCATGTGGTAAACAATCAATTAGCCTAAAATTTGAGAATACTTCAGAAACTTACAATAAACTAGTTAAGTTGGTAACCGTCTACCATGGCTTTTGAGTACTAGTAACAGCTCCATATTAAAATATGGAATGCACAAATGAACAAACGAGAACTTTTGGGCCACTAGACAGCTTGAAAATCAATAGAAATTCTAAGAAAAAAACCTAGCAAGCACTTTTATGGCTTTAGAAAAAATGTTGTTTATAGAGTATGGTAAAGAACAATATTACAGTAATGCTATCTATGTCAATAAATACTTTTTAAGTAGACAATCGAGGTATTATATTATTATCTTGTATGACATAAAACTACCTAAACCATTATCCATTAGCAGTTATTACTCATAATAGTTGTGTTTGAAAATTCAATGAAATATTTTAATTTGTATTTTGATGTATAATTTGTATACATGACATGATATCCATGACATATAATTAATTTAATTACGTTTCAAGGTTAATTTTTCTAATTTATCATTATAATAAAAATATGTAACACGAAATAATTAATTTTCAATTATACAACAATAGTTATGGTGCAGCTTTGTGGCTGGGCTATCGAGTATATCACCTTTAAAGGTCTGTTTTCTTGGTAATATATGAATGGGTATTGTTTGATAAAATATATTAAACTACGATATTATACTATAAGTAAGTAAATATAAGTAAAGTGAGACATTACCGTATATAGAATATTTTATAGTTACTATAGTTATTTTAACTACCTACTAATAAATACCAGTTAAAGTAACCATGAATGAATTAATTAGCAATAGTATTGGTGACTATGACAAACACTAACTACAACAAATCACAACACCATACTTAGGTACACATAATATGACACACTTTACGTCTCCAACACATCTGAGGAAATTATTGATAACTATAGACATCATTATAACAGACTCCAAAAATCAACGAGTTACCTACTTATATAGTTTGTATGTAGACAAAAAAAAATATCAAACGTACATTTAGACAATCAGATATTTTACGACAGTATTCCACCGCAGAAATATTGGAATATTGCCAGTAATTTTCGCTTAGAACGATTGAATCCAAACCACTGACCAATAGGCGACTGGCATAATACTCTACAGCACACTAACCCTGTACACAATGATTTAGTGACGGATGTGCACTCAAGTTCCGTATGCGTTGAATATAAATGTTTATTAAATCTTATGTATAGGTACTTAAAACTTATTTAAATTGCCTATAAATTATTGAAATTAATAGTATAGTATTGTTGTTCAATTTCGGAAGGCATGCCGTTATGGCATTTTAAAAGTACGCCGACACTCCAACAATATTATTTTAAGAGCTCTAAAAATAGCGACGCAATTTAGTAGACGAAAGTAGATTTATATTATGGAAAAAAATATCACACTAAACTTTTCATCCAATTACGAAAATGTTGGTAGGTTTACACAATTTAATAAGTCTGATGATAAGCACCAGCGTTTGTAGACGCAGTTTTTGTCATTTTCACAATTTTATAGATTTCCGAAATTGAAAGTAAAAAGAAAAAATATTCTTACATGCCTACCTATAAACATGTACAGTTGAACATTACATAATGGTTTGTTTGATTTTTCCGTATTTTTCACTCCGGTAAACTTATAATTGAATACAAATAGAAACTTATATTATAGTATTCTAACTTATATTTATAAATCGTTATTACAACACGCTATATATTATTAAACTATTGAAATTAATTGAAATTTGCGAAATAAATATTTACAAACATATGATCATTCAGACAGAATATTATGCAAAATCGTTAACATCCGGACCAGAGCAATAACTCACGTGTTTTGGTAGTTTTAAAGTTAAAGGGGAAAAAATAACAAAATGAACTTATTATAAGATGCAGATTGCAATGACCGGGAAACCGGTGGTTTATTTGATAAGAACAAGCGTAATTAAAAAAGAAAGATTTATTAGTTTCCGGGCTGATGATCTCAACGGTCGTTTTTGCAATGTATATTTTTTAATTATTGCCAGAAGAGCAAATATGAGAACGAAACTACATTTTCGTTGTATTTTTTTTCTCTTTCTCATCTCAAAATATAATTTAATACTGATGTTCGGCGTTCTCCCTCGATTCCGTTTTATTTATGGGTTTTACTTCTCGTATTTTTATTTATTTATTTTTATTTTGCCTTTTTCTAAAATTTAATTTACTCGCGAGCTTTATCGCTCGTGAAACCACAAGAAAAAAAATGATGTATATATATATTTAAAAAAAAAATCATTCCGCGGTCACAGAAGATTTAATGTTTGCTTTTCATCTTAAACCGATCTGGCGCTGGCGTCCATAAAATATAACCTCGATAGGCAAAAATACAAGGAACATTATAATAATATTAATATTAGTATACTGTGTGTATACGATAACGGAGTGGGAAGCGTCGTTTTCCTTGATATCACTTTTTAATGTCAAGCTGTGTGTTTTACTACAAATTATGTGCTACAAAAGGAAACTCTATACAGATTTATCTAAGTACAATTGTCAAATAATTATTCTGAGTGTCAAAAACAACAGTAAATAAATAATAAACATATTGAAAGAATAAATAAATCATTCTCTTAAAAATCGTTTTTAATACTCTTAGAAGGTATTAATTACGACTGCTTTGGTAGTTGATCAAGAAAAATCTAATACATTTCTATTTTCTATATTTATTTTATTTTTGTGAAATTAATTTTTATTAAAAGAATAAAAATATATTTCCCAAACATTTATTGTTAATCAACAGATAAATCAAAAGTACAAAAGTTTGGTGCAGTGCAAGTAAAATGCTGCATAATTTGCAATGGGAGTTTTCAGGAAAAAAATATTTCTACGAAGAGGTAAAACGTGAAGAAAAAAATGTATACATTAGTTTGGACAAATTATTCACTGCAGAACAAAAAATTCAAAATTAAATTTTTAAATCGAAATAATGGTTTTGTTTTATTTATGTGTGTACTCAGTCATTCGAGGAAAAATGTTTTTTAACCTACAGAAATGTAAGTTACAATACAATGGTTTTAAATAATTATTTGATATACTTTATGCTGTTTATATATAGGTATACGCAAATTTTGTGTGCACCATATACTATTATAATATTATAAATAAAATGATAAAAATATTCGAGGAAAGTAGAACAGTGTTCTCGTTAATACATTTAAATTCACAGAGTTGCACGAGATTTTATTTATTCCTACGATTATTCGATTCGAGTAGAGATAAATAAACACGTTATACGGTGGATAATATAATATGAACATAAATAAATACTTGTTATTGTATATATGTATATTGTTATATGAACATTTAAAAGTATATGTTTTCGTGTAGGTATGTAATATTGTTACGACGTATAACAACATCATAATATAGTGATATTATAAGACGTACGCATGACTCGTGTAGGAATTATTATTTTGTATAATACACGATAAACGCAAGACAACACTGCATAGTTTAGTACATGCCACACCGGACGTTAAATTGTTGATAAACTTCAAGGGATCAAAAGCGATACTATATAAAGACGACGTTTGACAAGAATAAAAGGCCCAACTACGTATATATTATATACTAATGTTTAATTATTTAAAATGCATAGTACAATATTATAAATTAATATATTATTTAAAATACTTTGCTTCTAATTCATAATTAATTAAAATTATATTATAATATTGTGCAATATTGAGCACTATCATAGTATCATAGATAATAAATTGATTATTGCTTTTTAGTGAGTATTAAAACTCTTTCGTTTAAGTCAAAAAGCACACTTTGTTGTTTTTTTCAGCATGGTATTTAATGTCTTGTACGAGAACTAGGTACTATCTACATAAGGTAGTGGCGTAGTGCAAATAATAATATACAAGAAGGAATAAGTCTTGAGTCAAAACTACAAAGTATAATTTTGATTTCATGATCTGAAGCAGAATAATATGTTTATGCGAACTTCAACTTGAATCAAGCAATAATATTAAACAATTATATTTTTTAGTTACTTATAATAAGTAACAACGATTTAGATGAACGATGAAAAAGAAAAATCCATAAAACACGTATGATAAATTACTTTGCTACTTGACATTTTAAATGTTTATAAAATAAAAAATATAATATTCGTTCAATAATAAATATTCTTACTTATGCTATTATTTTGCTTCAGATTGAGAAATTAAAATATAAAACGATACTTTTGAACAATTGAAAGTTGATACTTATTTGATCAACTGTTAATATAAATTTTAAATTAAGAGAAGTATAAAATGTTAGAAATTATAATATCATATTTTTCAAGTTTTATAAAATATTTATCTATTGGTGAATAACATATTTAAAGTTCTAGACTCTAGTATAAATATAAAAATTACCTTTTTTGGTTTTACCCAGTATTTAAAATCTTCAATATACATAAGTATTTATAGGTACTGTCTTATAATTAGTTCACTTTTTCCTTCTGAAAAAATAAAAAAAATAATTACCAAACGGACTTACATCTTAAATTTAAAACTTAGGTACTCTAGTACTTGGATATTAATTATGGAAAACCGGTGTCTTGTAAAATTAACCATATAGAAAAAAGTACATGGATAAAATAGATGAATACATTATGTGGTATGGATCATTTTATTCTAAAAGTAATTTGAAAACATTTAATATTTTGAAAATGTACACCCCAGTTTTAAACAAAATCTTTATTATTTTATGAGCACCAATGTCTGCTAAGATTTTTATTGTTAAATGTATGCGATGATTTATCATTACTTTTTAATTCAAATTAATAATACAATAAATTGCTTTTACCGAGGTGAACAAAGCTAGTGACACTCGTCCTACGCAGTCTTTGTATATTCATGTCCAAACCTTCACTTTTAATAATTTTACCAGAAATAAGCAATAGGTAAAGTTTTAAAACATTATAAACTGTTAAACAACACATTCAATTATATTTAGTATTAACTATATATCAGTTGTAATTTATTAGTGCCAATACAATTATTATTATAAAATTCTCCATTATAATAATTTATTGATATAATTTGAATTTTTTCATCAGATATGAAGGAAAAATCATAACCTATAGACCGTGGCACTCCTTCATACCAGATGTGTTATGTGTAGCCTAAATAGCTCAATTGTATAATAATTTATAGGTTTTTGGAAAATATTAATGAATCCAAAATAGTATCGAAGTGATTTCTAAATTCATTACACTACTGGATTTTGGTTTAGCAAAATAAATGGCAAAATAAATGAATAAAAATAATTTATGTCCTTTAAAATATTTTTGTACTACAAGATCTTATAGAAAATATACTTGATGTTCCTATAATGGCGAAGGCCCTTGTGCGATGCATTATACTATCTTTGACCCTTTACATATTTGAAATATATTTATGAACGCAGATTAATACTTTAGATAACCACCGTTTCCTATGATGTAAGTTAACTCAGGAAAACATAGGTCATTTAAACGATTACTATTTTAGTTACGACGAGCACAACTATATCTACGCTGTAATAAAGTGGCTTGTAACTAGAAATTATTTGCAATAAACATTCAACGGACCTAACTACTAAAATTGTACATCACATATCCTGGCATAACATCGTAGGCCAAGTGTACCTACAATGTATAAAGCCGTGTTAGTGGGACATTATCAAGAGAGAATTAATTTTATTCTTTTTTCCCCGACTCTTTGGAGCAGATCCAGCCAACTAGAATTTTAAATAAATTAAAATAATTTCGAACCAAAATAGCCTATGCGCGCAATTGCGACGTCTGTAATAAATTGAGCAGGTTAATTTATCACAACAACCGTAGTATACAGGTAACTAAAAATTACGTATATTTTTCTATTGACCGGCGTCCGGCGTGTACCGGATACATATCTATTGTCTTATTATTCCAATAACGACTTACCTATAACACGCCAAAACGAACGGTTTTCCGTGTCACACGAAACGTGTACGGCAAAACACACGTAAATTCAATAATAGTTACTAGGACGCAGTACTGAAATATTATATTATTGCTTTGCAGAAATCATGGCGATTGTGCGTGCCTACCCGCAGCCCTCAGCACCTGCGACCATGACGTGTTCCAGGGATCAAACATTATCACTATGTACTATATTGCGTTTTGTTGTTTGCCTACACTGTACAGTGATATTATTATTAAACACTCGCGCGGTATCTTAAACCGGTGAAAAATATTTTACCACACATACCGCTACCCTTGTAATGGGACCGGACGCCGCCGCCGCGGTACTTTCGGTCAACTTTTTCGGTTTGCAGATCGTTATAAATGATTATGTATCACCGGGGAGAGCTGTAATTGCGTTGCGTCCGCCGGACCGTCATACGTACGTATATCATATTATAGTATAACAACGTATATGTTATATTTATACGGAAAATATTATAAAATATTCCCTATAATAACACCTTTTGTCTTAGGGGGACGTTTAATCCTGGCTCGGACAGCGCGCGTCCCTTATGGTAAACTGAATCCCTTCGTCGGCGACCGGCGTGCAACACACACACACACAC
>PVMI01013193.1:968-15935 GCA_008528875.1 Aulacorthum solani
AAAAAAAAAATAGTAAATAATATGGTTATATATTGCGGTCTTTTATATAATATAAAGTATAATACATTTACTTTGAAAGTATGTAAGATGTAACTATTTTGGCCACTGCAAAATATATTGTGTTGATTTACACAAATAAATAATGTTTGTGTTAACACACTTAAGTCATGATATATAATTGGTTTTTATTTGATATCTTATTAATAAACGTCAATATAATATTGTAAAATTAATTTATGGCATTTTAAAATATTATGACGATAACATAATACGTGCTTTTGGTTTGTTTTTGTAACCTATGTTAAAAAACCTCACGAGGAATATCTTACATTGAATTTTCAAGCTTTCTGACCCAGGAATAACAAATCTTATCAACATACAAATAAAAAACACTAAAAATACTGCCTCATCTTTAACAGCTTCATTACGAGTACCATGTACCCAATATTATTGGCAATTTAACACATTTGCAATTTTACACCGTCTGAGACTCCGAGAGAGCTCTACATCATAGCGTACCATCATGTTAAATAGGTATTAGATATATTATATTATATTAATACATAGCATACTATTCTAAATATTGTTCATGTAACTGCTAGTTTTGTTTTATAATTTGGTACTTAAAACCAGGACCGAGTTAAATGGGTGGCAAGGGGGGCAATTGCTCTGGGCGGAAATTATATAATGATTTGAGAGGTGGCAGATTTTCTAAAAATATATCGTATAATATACGTTCTTTGTTAAGAATTTTCTATTATGTTTTTAAAATGATACAATATTATTAGGTATCATATTAAAAATATTTATATCAATAACATAATCTACCAACAATTCAAGAATAACTAAATGCATCACAGCTGTGTGTCTGGGTTGTTCATAGCTTTTAGTTTGTGGCCCTACCACAACGAAGATACTATAGGTACCTATATGGCTATGTGTATAAGTATATTACGTACCTATATTGCAGATACTGATGGCATACGCGAATGTGCTAAAAACCAAGTAAAATTATTATCCTGAAGATTTAGCGAGACGTTCATTGAAGAATATTGATACAATTTAAAAATAATCTTAGTTTTATTTTTGAAGAAGATATGTCATCTGTTACAAATATTTTAAAATGTTTCACAAATTCTTCTCTTTTGTCAACATTTTCAAAATAGGTAGAAATAGTATTACTAATATTTTCTTGTATAGCTTCATCCAATGCAAGTGGGTTGTATCTGAATGAAAAAATTAAATTAAATTTGTAAGGTTCGCTTTAGATGATGAGAAGATGTCATCACTATCCAAACAAAAGACTATCTTTTACAACAAACCGATTGGTCGGACATTATATAATGTACAAAAATTTGCAGTTTTGAAATCAAGGAAAAATTATTATAAGTTGAATAAAAATGTATTTATAATTAATATTTTCAATTAGTTATAAGAACATTTAATAAATAATGTGTTTAAAAAAAATTATATGCATAAATTCATTGTATAAGTATATATAGTTACTCTTTTATATTTTGAAATTAACGGAGAAACGTATACGTATTAAAAATAATTAAACACTGGGTGGCTCCTGCCTCCTTTCCTCAAATTATGTATTTCATGCTTTTTTATTTTTTTTTCTCTTAGTACATATATTCATTATGTCCATAATATTATGATATAGATTGTATATTTAAAAAAAAATATATTGATACTCTTCAGAAACAAAGGTGCAAAGAATGATACTCGTTAAAAAATCTAAGTATAATTCTTCACATATTTCAAAAATGTTTTCTCGCCTACTAAAGCACAATAATTATATTATGAAAGTTTAATGCTCTAATTATTCAATATAATATTTTACTTTGACCATTTTCTGTAACTCTAAAAAGTCAAAACATTTATTTTTTCGTATACTATACCTAAAATATAAACACTATAGGTGTGTCCATTACCAACTTTAGGCTGAGTGAGGTAGGTAGAGCCGTAGAGGGTAGTAATAACTAATAACTTATAACAACAGTAAAACACATCACTATAATATAATACAGTATCATTAGCAGTATAGTTTAAATGTTTAATAATATGAATGACCTAATCACGTTGCCGACTGTTGACGACAACGCAGTCGAACTATCGTCATTCGTCACCTCTTATAATTTATCTGATGAAATCAATCAATTTATTCCAATTTCCAACCAGGTCAACCGTAATCTCTCTCGAGCCCTGCAGGGATGGCTCTTAAGGGGTCAAGGGTGGGAAACAGCGCCCACAGAACAAATTGTCACCCCCTTCCCCCCCAAAAAACAACAGATATTTTGGCCCATGGAACCCCAGCCTAAGCAGTGTACTAACGATCTTTGAGCTCTTAAGATGTTGTATTACTATTCATATTATCATGGAAATAGCCTTATATGCGGACGATAGTGTCATTTATTCTAGTTCCGATAAAATCGAAAATGTAATAGTAAATATCCAAACTCATCTTGACGTAGTACAAATATGGGCGCAAAAATGGAAAATCGTTCTAAATCCGACCAAAAGCACGGCAGTCATTTTCTCACTTCGCAGACCTACTAATTATAATTCATTAAAAATCAACGGACACAACATACCATGGTCACAAAACATTAAATATCTTGGAGTCATTCTGGACAAAAAACTTACCTGGAACCCACATATATCCTCTAAAGTGCAACAAGGATAACAACGTTTAAACATTTTATATCCATTAAGCTGGAAGTGCTCAATACTACTATACAAACAAATCATTCGTCCTCTATTACTATACGCTGTCCCGGTCTGGGGTCAATGTGCGCCTACCCACATAAATAAAATCCAAGTTCTACAATCCAAAGTCCTTCGTGTGATCTCAAATGCCCCTTGGTTTGTGTGAAAAGATGCCTTGCACAGTTGCAAACCGACTTCAATTTACCAACTATTAAGAACTACATTAAGGACCTATCGGCAAGATTCTTCTGTCATCTACGCAAAGCAAGCGGTCCACAGCATTACAGGTTAAATGTCAGCCCCATCAATCGAAGACTAAATCGTGGTCGTCCCCATGATGTCCTAAAGTAGCTCATCTTCAACCTAGTTAATTATTACATTATATTATGTTAATACCTTTTTTATAAATTGCCAAAAATTGTACTTTATATAACTAAGTTTAGATGATTTTGTCAGGAAAACTTTATAAATAAAAAAAAAAAATAAAAAAAAATTATTCATATTATTAAAGACTAAAGGCACCACGTTCTGTTCCACACAATATAATATTATGTAGGTAATCGGCGATTATTCGGCAATCTTTATAACGCGCGTTATGGTTATATATTTTAGGTATTACTATCTACTGAGTAGTGAGTACTGACATACAGAGATATATAGTTTGTATGTTATATACTTATATATTTATTTAGGTAGGTGCAGAAAATTAAAAAGTATTTATATATTCATAAATTATAAATACTTAACATTTTTAATTTTAACCTCTCAAAATTGCCAACTAAATTTAATTTTCTATCAAAAACCTCCCTCAACCTAACGAAATCGACAACAATAATTCTGGAGAGGCTAATATTCAATACTATAGAGCCATATGGGCTAAGCCCCTTTTATATATGCCTAAGCAGCATCTAGTCATCTAGCATTCTAGGCCGTTCATCAATTAACAATTTATTAAAATAGGTGGGTATACTTTTATAGTTTAGTCTTTGTTCATTTGTTGTTCTAAATTCTAATATCCAGAAACATGAAATTTATTGGAAATCTATAAGTAGATAGGTCTTACCACTCTTGCAGTTTTGCCTATGTAAGCCAAGCGGTAAGGGACAAGGCCACAAAGGTTTTATTTTGATTCGAAGTTTAAATAGGTACCTAATCCCGAGCTTTAAAATATGTTCTCTGTTAAAAGTTCTTTCAAATTATTATTACTCCTATAGTTAATTGTTATAAGTTCTAACCAATATTTATTCCAATTTCGAAGTAGGTAACACATTTTGTTTCAATTATATAGCTAGATAAAAATCCATTGATACAAATTAAATTTGAAATTACAATGAACATTAGACTGAATTAACTATAATTTGGAACAATGAGCCTTGTAACATTTTTTTGTTCTCAGAAGAGGAAAACATATTTTGTTTCATATAAAATTTAATAAAACTTCGATTTGAACAAATTAACTTTGGAATAACTACAAATTTTAATATTTTGTGGAACGAAAATAATATTGCACTCTCAGTCATAGAGTAAGATACTCTAACCCTATGGGCGGCAGTGCGCAGTGATCATTGATAAATGATAATGTGATAAGCAACGGCGCATTATTTTTTTTTATAAATAATGCACACTGCACTATAGATAAGGAAAGTTGTGTTATCAGTTATCTATTCACTACAAGTACGGCACTACGGCGTACGCCCGCCACCCACGACCCGCCGATCGCCGCTGACCACTACCGGAATTCCGAATCCGTCTGTCGTTCACTCGTTCGACATTAGCACATCACTTTAATAGTACGTCGGCCGTCGGCGTCAGTTGCTCAGTTCCCGCTCGCTTAACTTTCAGTAAAAAAATATCGTCCAGCAGTCGTTACTTGTCAATCGCTGACTATTGTTGATTCGATATATTCCGACGTTCAAGTGTAATATTATCTCGTAGCCATGGGAGGACCTAAGGAGGGCGTTCAAAAACAGATACAACAAGACTGGGCAAATCGCGAGTACATTGAAGTGATCACGGGCAGCATAAAAAAAATTACAGACTTTCTCAATTCGTTTGGTAAGCATATTTTGTACTATTATTCTGATCGTAGCTGTACTACAAACCGTTTTCTGTATACGTTTTAACCATAAACCATCGGTTTATTAATATATTAATAGGTCATCATTTTCTGAGTGATATTAACATACTTTAGTATAGTTGTTGTTACCATGGACACATCTATTTATGACATTTTGTTTGATCAATCTACATTTAAGTTTTTAACTCTAACCTGTAGTCTTCTTTAAGTTTTTAATTAAAGCCTATTTTTTTTCAAAATTGTAGTTTTTTATCATTATAATGAAAATAACATATTGTACAGATGTCGACAGATCAGTTGTGTTAAGCAATTTTGAGAAACGAGGCTGGGTACATGTTGGCCCTGATGATGATTGGAATTTTTATTGGGCTGGTATACAAACATGTCGTAGTCTATTTAGTATTGATAGCGGCTATAGAATGCATGACAACCAAATGATCAATCATTTTCCTAATCATTATGAACTCAGTCGTAAAGATATGTTGGTTAAAAATATTAAACGTTACAGACGTGAGCTTGAAAGAGAAGGAAGTCCATTAGCCAAGCGTTTGGATGGAAAATACTTGTATTTAGACTTCATTCCAGTTACATTTGTGTTACCAGCAGACTATAATTTGTTTGTAGAAGAATACCGCAAGGTTGGCCCTAGTACATGGATTATGAAACCAGTCGGAAAATCTCAAGGAACTGGAATATTCCTTATTAATAAATTATCAAAATTGAAGAAATGGTCTAGAGAAGGCAAAAATAATAATTTCAATACATCTACCATAAAGGAATCATATGTTATATCTAAATATATTGATAATCCATTACTCATTGATGGTAAAAAGTTTGATCTTCGTTTATACGTTTTGGTCACATCTTTTCGTCCATTAAAAGCATACTTGTTTAAGTCAGGCTTTTGTCGGTTCTGTACAGTCAAATATAACACTAGTGTTGGAGATATAGAAAATTTATTGATCCATTTGACTAATGTCTCCTTACAAAAACAAGGTGATGAATACAACAGTATACATGGCGGTAAATTAAGCATTCAAAATTTAAGACTATTTTTGGAAAGCACAAGAGGAAAAGCGGTAACTGAAGCACTTTTTGATAATATTGTTTGGTTGATTGTTCATTCTTTAAAATCAGTGAGTTATATAATGGCTAATGATAGACATTGTTTTGAATGTTATGGATATGATATTATAATTGATGATAATTTAAAACCCTGGCTTATTGAAGTAAATGCATCTCCTTCACTAACATCTACTACAGCTAATGATCGTATTTTGAAGTATAAATTGATTGACAATATGTTAAGTGTAGTTTTACCGCCCAGTGGAATTCCTGATGTACGTTGGAATAAATGTCCATCTCGAGAGGCAATGGGAAATTTTGAACTGTTAATTGATGAAGAGTTAGTAGCAAAAGATAAACCTGGACCATCAACTAAAATTGATCTAAAGGATAGATTAAAGCGAAAGACCTAGACATAGAAAATTAATTACCTAGTACTAAACAAAAATAACATGTAACAAATTTCAACATTAAACATTTTATTTGTAAATATGACAATTTTATTAAATTTATTAAATATTTATCAGGTACAATCAATCAGTACTTAAGGTACCAAATTTGTAATTTGTATGTAAATTAGTTATGCATAAATTTATACTTATTTTATACATCATGTTAACTTATGAATCCTTATTGTATTCCTTATTATAAATGTATTGATTTTTTTTTATAGATATGTCATGTCGATCCAGATTAGCTATTTTAAATGAAAAATTAACTACTCTAGAAAGAAGAATTGAATACTTGGAAGCACGGGTAATAATTTATTGTATTAGGTAATGTAACTATATTGTTATTAAAAAATTATTTTATTTTTTAGGTTACTAAAGGAGAAACTCTTTCATGATACATTGCCATAAAATAAATTGGAAATACTTGTGTACTATATTTAAATTTTCCAAAGTAGTGTAATTAAACTAGTCTAAGTTATTTATATTTTTTTAAACATGTCAAATTTATTTTATACATTTATGATATTATATGATTTAAGATTAAGATATTAAACTTTCGATATTAATATGAACATTGTGTTTGAACATTTGGTAGTTTTTGCACTAATTTGTTTTAACCCTTTGATAAGTTAATTTTATTTACTATAACTCATTCTCGGGGAGAATTTATTTCAAAGAATTGAAATAAAAGATTTTCAATCCATCTAAAGCAAAGACAAGCGTTTACCTCATTTGTATTTTACGGTTGGGTGGAAATATTTTGATTATCAGATTGCACCACATATTTTATTTCATGGTTTCATATGTTTACATGGTGATTTTTTATCCATGGTCATCTATTTTTATGTTATAACTTGCTGTATAACTCAACTCTGCCCGGGGAAAAATTAACAAATAAAATTTGATACATCTCAGTCTTAGTGTACCTCAGCACAAATATAGCTCTTGGTATATTTTCGAACATAGTTTAAACAACCATTTAAACTTTTCTGTTATCTCAAAGAACAATCTCTGAAAGTTTCTTCAAAATTGGTAGTTTTTGATTCTACACTCTATAGGCATCAAACATAGAAGAATCATTTTATGAATAAACTCATATTTTTGTCTTCTTTGCAAAGGCTATAAGCACAACAATTTGATGCATGCTTTTCTTTTCAACTGCCAAGCATCCAATAGCAACTGTTTAAATACAACCAAAAAATACAATTTTAAACCATTATGTAGGTACTATTATAATCTGACTATTAAAAAAAAAAAAAATTTCGATTTCCATTGTATATTTTGAATTTCATAGGAATATCCAAATCCTTGAGTGATTACCTCTTAAAAATGCAAATTTTGGAAAATTCTGCAAAGGATTCCTCTGTATAAAATATAGTTATTATTTTTGAGCATATTCTTTAAAAAATGCTAGTTTTTACATTTATATGGTGTTCATTGCCGGAATAAAAATGCATTTAAATACTTTACAAACCACAGCACTGATAGATATCAAGACGGTTTTAAAATGTGATTTAAACACCTTGAACAAAATACCTTGGATTTAGTGAACAACATTAAACAATTTTAAGACATTTAATAATAATTTAAAATAAGTATGTACCATGAATATAATATATATTATAGTTTAGGTTAAAGAAGAACTATTATTTTATGAATAAAACTTAATATATTTTAACAAAATATGTTATAGAAATTATGACACTAGGATAAAAAAAACATATGATAAATTATTAGAAAGAATAATAAATTGCTGATTTTTTTAAACAATATATGTAAGAATTAAATTTGAGAATAAATTATAATATTATTTACAACAAACATATGTATCGCATTACTCAATGAATTTATCCTGTATATTTTCATAAATAATAATGTACTACCTACTTCCCATATGTTAATAACATTGATTCTTCTATTGATCTTATAAAATTAAGTATTTTTAATGTTGTTAATTGAACAGTCTATAAAAACAAAAACATTAAGCTCTGGTAATTTGTTTATTCTGATTTTATTTATGGGTATAAAAATATAAGAAAAATAATTATAACTAATTGGTAACAAACAAAATATTTAATTGTTTTTAATTAAATTTAAACAAATGAAACTACAATAAAATTTGTTAAAATATATTGATATTTACAGAAAAGATATAAATAACATTCTAATGCACTTTTTGATTAAATTATGGACTATTAGGATTATTATATAACGTAACATGTGGCATTACTCTTTAAAAATGACATACATTTTAAATTTGTAGACATAAAAATATATTTAGTTGAGTAAAAATGAATGCATATGTTAAGGTCTAATTACAAGTTTTAATAATAAATATATTACACCAGTGGTTTGTGGTACCATTTAAATAGTTAAATACTATTGACACATCATACACACAACACTTTTAGTCCTCTATAGTTTATTTGCCTATTACTTATAAATAAAAAAGTATTTAAATTATAAATATGATTATTGATTTAGCATTGTATATTTAAAAAATTACATTAAATTTAAATTTTTCAAATACAAAATCAAGTTTTTAAAGGTGATTTAAATTATTGTTGTGATACAATAATTATAAAATTGAATTTCACTTATCGACAAATTCAATAATTTTGGTAAATAAAAATGGGAAAACACCACTGGTTAATGCAAATTAATTACTACATAGTACATAAACTTGTGTGACATCACTAAATTATTTAATTTATAAATATCATTTAGTATTTAAACACCCAAATAAATGTATCACTATTTATAAATGAGTGTTTCATAGTTGGAATGGGTTAGGTAATATAAAGCGATCAAAATCTAGTTCGTGGTACTGGATATCTCAAAATGAGAGCACTTTCAGCTGACATAATAGGCAATTTGTTTTCACTATGATAGTTTACCAAATGACTGACGCTTTCAAACATACGGTCTTTAGTTCTCACTGCGCCTTCTGGATCAATTAAAAGTAAGTGTTTCTTTACATCCCCTTGAAGACCTGTTAATACATATTGTCCTGGAGATCCTTGTGATTCTCTTACTAGGAAGTCACCATCCTATGTAAACAAACATATTTTATACGTTTTTACTAAAAATCTTTGTTATGCATCTATCTGCAATTATTGACATGTCATTTTAGTAAATTATTTGGAGCTATAATTTTTTAAAATATTTTATTGTATAAATTCAGAGATTTAAAATAATTTATTTTAGGTATACTTTAATTTTACTTACCGTAGCATTCAATGCCACGAAATCAATTTTGAATTAATTATTATAATATATAAGAGCAAATAATCATTTTTCTCAGTCATGAAATTGGATTTTTCATATGATATTCAAACATAATATTGAATACTTTTAAGTTATAATACATTCAAGGAGCACACAAATTAGATAAACAAAATTTTTGAACGAATTGCATCCTAAACACAATTTGTACTATCTTTCACCTACCTTTCTATTTTTAAGTGGTTCCTAAAGTAATATTTTTCAATAAAATTACATACAAATTTAAACAAATCATTCAAAAAGGTACATTTACCTATCTTGGTATGCAATTTGTGTAAGCTATAAATTTTGGCGAACATTTAATTAGCCGGGGTTAATTGTTTATTTATATTTATAAATCAATATAGTGTCTAATTTGATATAAGTTTTTATTTTTGAAATATTTTTTGATATAAGAAATAAGAACTAAGAATTCATCCTAATAAATTTATTAAAATGTCGATTATTTTGTGAACTTTCAATGAATGTAAAAGAATAAATCTAACAGATTAAGTTCTTATTATTAATCAAGAATATGCAAAATAAAAAAAAATAACAACTGAAATAGTTAAAAGAACAATAAAATTAAGATTTAATAGATTAAGATGCGATTAAGTTTATCATGATATATCAGTCATTTTTTATCTATGTTAATTGTTTAAATGTTATGAATATAATATTATAATATGTTTAGGTCAATATTTGACTTGTTTTTCTTCCTTTAAAAATAATATTTTTATAGATCAAATATGATTACATATGATACAAATTAGATAAAATAAAAAAATGTTTATTTATGCAAAATTGTGCAGCATGGCACAAGTATGGAAAATGATAAACTTCAAATAAATATGTAAAAAAGGTTGTTAGCAATGGTGGAGCACAATAAAAGTAGTTTTATTCTTGACCATATTATATATTACATTCTACTTACATGTTTTAATAATGCTTCAGCATGCTGTCTTGTAATACTACCATGAAACCAAAGTTCATCTTGTAATTTTGGGGCCATTACTGGTAGAGGTTCATGATTCACAAAAGGTTCTAAAATGTTTTATTCAAACATACAAAAAAATAATAGTACGTTGATTATCTTACATGTTTATTTTCAAAACTATCATGATAACATTATAACATACGCATGTCAAATACATCACGGGGTTGTGAATTGTGGTTTTTATTTCCAACTACAAAATCATTAACATAGTTATGAGCAGGATGTGGTACAGGTGGTGGAGGTGCTTCACAATTCAAATCAATTAAATTATTTGAAACTAGTCTTTCTAAAATTATAATTGGTTCGGTGTTATTAATTATTAAAAGAAAATAACTAAAAATATTACTGTATTTAATTAACCTCTATTACGATGATCATGATACGAAGGAAGAGGTGGCACAGGTGGTGGACCAGTTTCTGGAGGAGACTTTCCTGGTAGATCATTATAATATTCTCGCTCATCTCTAGTGCTTGAACTTATAACTGGTGCAGGTTTTGTTAAAAATTGTTTAAAACGTAAATCAAAGGCTTGGCCAATAGTTGTAATAACATCTTGTGCTAATTCGCCTTCTCCACATTCTAGTACATAACATGCACGCCAGTCTTTTATGTCTTTTGCTACAAATGCAACAAAGTCTATTGTATCCTAAAATAAACCACATAAAAGTAAGAATATCTAACAAATATAAGATGATTTCAAATTTAATTATTCTTACAGCATCACCCCCCGATGCAAAAGATATTCTAGGCATATCATGTGTGGAAATTACTGCATGCGAATCCCTAAGTTTTAATGTCAAACATGTGCTAGATATGGATAGGGTAACATTTGATCCAGCATGATCCATAATTGAATGATCACCAATAAGTCTTAAAATTTTTTTATCCACCTATAAGATATAACATTTTTGATATTTTATAATTAAGTTAATACACAATAAAAATAAAATAATTTAGCTTACTTTTCGTTTTTTGTCAGCAGTTTTTAGCCCCGCCGCTTCACAAACTTTATTTATACATTCCCTAAGAAAAAATATTTTATATAAAAATGTATTATTAAAAAATTGTAGGGTACTTATCAATTATTTTAACTTACTTAGCTACTAAAAATCGTGTATCAAAATCCAAACTTTTCATAGATGTCAGTACTTCCAAACAGCCAATATACTAAAAGTTTAAAAGACAGTATTTAAATTTTTTCAATTAATAATGGTTTATACAGTTCCACGAAAATTTGAAAATATTAAAAAAATAAACTCAATACTTTTTAAAACTTACTCGAACTTCGTAGCAAACACTACTTCTCGTGATAACATTGTCTGGATGTAACCAACCTCTTGCTGGTTTGTTCATAAAACTTCCCCACGAATCTGGCATTTTAATTAATACAAGTAACAACTGTACTTCTGAAATTGTTCATTAATACAATATAAATGTTAGTAGGTAACATATTTTACACAACTTTAACCATTAATATGTGTAAATACAATTACTTACAGATTAAATATTTACTAGACAAATATTGGGAACCAAGCGTTTTCCATAATTACTATACAGACATCTGCAATTGATGAACCTACTTACTATTTAAAAATGAAACATTTTTTTCTGAAACAAAGAAAATAATATTTAAAGTACGTAACTTTTCTCACGAAAATGTAAAGTACTATTAGTACTACCTACTACTCAATACATTTGTCAACATCTGGAACAATATTTAGTGGAAAGGGTAATTTCATTCATAACTGATTATAGTTTTCTTATCATATAGTGCAAAAAGTGATACAGCTAAAAAACAGACAGAAATGCTGAAAACTGATTATAAAATACAAATTTAAAATTATAGTAATATAAAAGTTAACTAAGCTAAGTTATACTGTTACAGTATAATATATTAAAATATTTTATTTAATTCTTGAACATTATCTATTTTTAAGCTCATGTGACATTGTACAACATACGTAGTACTATAGTAGTAGGTATTAAGGTAATATTATGTCCATCAAAAATCCAAAAAGAGAACTAATTACTAACTAACTTACTAAGTAATAAGTTTCAGATTCAGAATTAACATTCAATAATTTATATTTTGAATCTATTTTGTTTCATCAAGAAGTGAATCAAAAATGTTTTCAATCAAAAATCTTCTTACAAGGGTTTCTACCAAGTCATTAATTTCAGTTAATACTAATTGTTATTTTAAAACATTAGATCAAGTTAAAAACTATTCGACTTTTCATAAATGGACTTTAGATTATTTTAGAAACCAACCACATTACAATAAGTTTGTATTAAAACAATCTATAACTGAAGACAAAAAATCTCTTTACAACTCTATTGATTTAAATACAACTTCTACTGATGAATTACTTATGATCTATTTTTCATTAACAAATGTTTCTCATTATGAAATTGATAAAGAACTAGCAAATCGAGTAAATGATATGTCTATCAATCAGATACTTGCATTAATGGATAACTGTTTATCTGGAAAAACCCAGTTTCACAAAAACTCAAGATCATTTAAAAAATGTATTGGATTAATGGATGAATTATGGTTTCGAAGACCTGACTTAACTACTCCGCAAACTATACAGTTGATTTATTATGTTAGTATATACAAAAATAAATCAAAACAAGTGGTCGAGTTCGGACTACAGAAATTAATGAATGAAATTGATTATTTGAAAAAATTATCTGATGAAGAATTAAGTGTTATAGCTGTGGCAACATACAAAACTAGTGCAAAAGTTTATGATAAAATGCTGAGAATATTTGCCTACAGGGTTGAAAGAAATTTAGGTAATCTTATACAAAATCCTTTAAATTTTGTTTCTTTGATTAAACCACTGAAAAGAGCAAAGTATCATGATCCTGTATTACTAACCCAACTGATAAATGGCCTCAGTAGTAACAAAAATAACAAAGTATTTGAAGATGTGACTAGTAGCATACATCTTCTTACATACTTTGCTGATGCAAATTGTAGCGAAGTAGACTTTTTGCAACAATTGATTGATTCTATTGGAAATATTATGGTAAGTTAGACCTATTTAAGCATTGTTGTTTTTTCATTTAAGTACTTATCTTAGAATCATTTTGTTTTCAGATTAAAGATCGTTTAAAACATTACCGAATCAAAGATGTTTCTAATTATGTTTTTTCAGCCAGTTACTTAGGTATAACTCCAAAGAATCCTAATCTCTGTAAAATGATTATTAATTTCTTAGAGGAAATTTTTGATTCTAAAGATAAATGTAAAAAAATGTCCACAACATTAATAGGAATGTGCTTATCAATGTGGATGTTGAATTATAAACCAATACAATTAATGCAGTTTATGTTTTCTGAAGTGCCTGTTGCAGCTTTAAGAAGTAAAATTTTATTCTATGGTACCTTTATTAAATAATTTAATATTGTTCACTAATTTATTTTTATTTTATAAAGTGCCCAATGCTCACAAACAAGATAATAGACTCAATCTTTTGTTAACATGTGCTCATATTGAACAGCCTGATTTAATAATAGGGCATCAATTAATTGAAGACACCACTAACTCCATGCCTGATCCTTCCACACATTTAGCGGAACGTCCATTCTTGGTAATGGTGTATCAATCCCTGCAGAAATTATCTCGTAAATTGGATATAATGAATGTGGAATATATTTTCAGTATACCTTACTTGAGAATATTAGGAATAAAAATTTTAAGAACAAATGGGTAGGTAAATGTTTTATTATGATTTATTAGTTGGATTTATTATAGTGATTGTAATTATTGTAAGCACTATAATTTATGATTAATGTTTACACTTTTTCCTTTATAAATATTAGCTTGAAATGTCTTTAACATCAGCCCGAACAGAAAAATTGTTGAATACATTTTTTTTTTAACAGTTTATTGGTAGTATTGCTTCTATAATTTTGCTTATTTATCACATTACAATATTTTAACAGTTTATACCATTAAACACTAAACACCATACATTAGTGTACTTTTAATAGACACACATTTAAAACTGACTCTATTAAACAATTTACATATAAAATAAAAATAATAGATATTATGTATTAACTTTTCAGTGAAATCATTTATGTAGAAGTTTTAGACAATAGTAATTGTCTTTATGATACATTAATTCCAAATGGTATGATGAAACTCAAATTTCGTCTTGAGTCAAAGTTAAATTTTTTTGTTATTAAAGTAAGAAAAGTAGTTTTAGTTTAATAAATTAAAATAATAAAGTGATAATATAATACATTTTAATAATTTGTTTCATCTAGATGAATCATAAAGAAAATACTTTGCAGAATCCAATAGCATTGAAACACCACTTGGAGTATTTACTATCCAACAAATAAGAAACTTTTAAAGTATTGATATGTAAGATTAATTGTTT
>PVMI01013210.1:0-16950 GCA_008528875.1 Aulacorthum solani
ATTTTTTGTTTGAACTTGAACTGACACTATCATTTTAATAACTATAATAATCATTTAATTTATGTAGGTACATAATATTATATTATTATTATTATGAAATAAGAATAAATTTGTATAAATCATTAGAATAATATGTCCTTTAATATGACTTTATTTTGATATTTGTATACATTTGAAAATACCATTACTTCATTATAATTATTATAGGTATTAGAATTTTCTGTGTTAAAGTCAACTATAAATTATAGTACATTATAAAATCATGTAACTTAAATATTTCGAGAATTGTAAATTCAATCTGTTGACCTTATTTTCTTGTAGGTATGACACAATTAGTTCAGAATGTATAATTTTGTGTATATTTACCATATTTTATTGATTTAAGTGGTAAATAAATTCTCATTTGTAGCTCTGAATTTATAGTAATGTATATTATTATTGATCTCCCTTTATTTAGTTTTATACAAAATGCGAGTTGTAACAATTATGACCTCTAGGCTCAATGAGTACTAACAAATCAATCAAATATATTATTTGACTTATAATGCGCAGTGGCCTCAAATTAAAAAAAATGTTAAATTAGTGCATAATATTTTAACATGTTAATAATGAAGAATAAAATGTAAAAGGCAATACATTTTATATTTTATTTCCGTATTTTTATACAAAAAATAGGTAGATTCGTCCTACGTGTATACAATGAAGTACCTATGCCAAATAATTTTGGGGTAAAATATGTTTTTTTTCATCTCTCTCTATTCGCTTTCTTTGTCGAGATTACTTCCGAGGGGTACGTCCACGTATACATTTATGCACAGCAATCCATTTTGATTTAGGTAGGTACACAATACGCTCAACGAGACTTACTCGAATATAGTCTTGAACTCTTGATCTCATCTGCATCAGTCGACGAAATATCTTATAGTATTGTATGGTAATTATGTTCAGTTGTATTCGAAAAGAGGAGATGGTTTTTTTTTTCATTAGGGAAAAAGAATATTCGTATTTTGCAGGATTAACGTCTGCAGGTCTTACGGCTGCAGGCCCCCGCTCACCACGCCCACCGGCGGTACACGCGTTAAGTTAAGTATAAAACGACTCTCGAAGAAATATGACTGAATAATCCCGAATAAGAGCTTTTTAAACTTTCCCTTTTTGAGCGCAATCCCTCTTCCCTCTGTCCGTCTGTCTTTCTGTTTGTATATATATACATATACATACAGAGACATATATATATATCGCGCATGGAAACGGACACAGATGCAGAGCGTATAGTATTCCGGCTTTTGTTTTTTTCGAATTGAAAATCCCGCGATTTTTTCTCTCTTTATCATACGATACACACAATATAAGATGCATTTTTTTCTCTTTGCTCCAGTCGTCACTCCAAAGGATTTCCGACGCTATTATCACCTGCGAGCATAATCGGTTCCCAGGGATTTTCCGTATATATATCTACACAAAAACAACTGCAGCTGCATAGTGTAGCGCGTGCAAGTGAAAAAAAAAATAAATCGCCGACGAGCATAATATTATATAGTGAGTACCTTGCAGTATACCGTACTACTTATATATATATATATATATTGTGTACCTACAGGCTACAACTGTTATAGCAGGGCGAAATAAAATGCTTAAACTTTTCAAACGTAATAATATATACATTACATTATAATATTATTACCTATACATTGGTCACACGAAACCATTTCCATTTCGATCCGTCCGTATTGCGTCAGCCACGCAATCTTATAGAGTATTATCATAATAGTATTATGTCGCCGCCGCCATACCATTCGGACCAGTATTTTACACGCGCTCTGTTGTGCCTATTATAATATTGTTACATTACTTGTTCTAGAAAAAATCTGTTTAAAAAACACGCAACGCCGTTGTCGTCGATATTAAATATATCTGTTTCCCGCGTACTTTGTTTATGATAATTATTGTTGCCGAAACCGACAGATCGTGTACATAGGTAATATGAGTAATATCATGATATTAATTTATGATGTATACACGTATTATAATATTACATTGCCGTTCGTATGTCGGTCGCGAGAAATGCACCTAAATAGAGACGTAACTATATGACGGCTGGGGTTATGTCACGCCGCGGTGCACAGTTCGTTGATCGCATATTAAATCCCGATCGACATAATAGACCAGGTCGTTATACTATTATAGTATTATGTATAGGTAGGTCTTAATTAACTGACTAAATGGCCTGCACACTGACGTGATGTCGTCACACTTATATCCACACACGTCTTGCGTTTATTATATTTTCGTGTGGAATATTATTTATATAATAGTACATTCTTGAATATTAGTATATACATACGACGAGTCAATATCCGCATGGTCCGACGAGTCCGCAAAATAACAATGTAACTATATTACACACAACTCGAGAGTTTGAAAATTTAAACTCTGAGGCTCTACGAAGAATGTACCTATTGATTTTTTATACATTGATGTGTTTTGTAAATTTATTTGTGTTTTCAGACACTTTTTCTAGTGAAATCATCTTCAGATCGTACATTTTAAAAGAGGTTTCTGGTGGAAAATTGTATATAATATATTGTATATTAAAGAGCTCAAAATTGAAAATTCTCAGTTGTTTTCAATTTGAATAGTTGGGAAAAACAAAAAGTAAAATAAAAACATTTGTTAAAATCGTTTTTATTATTGTTAAAATAACTGTTTTTATAATTACCAAAAAGTTTGACTAAATTGGCTCATAATAATTTTTTTATCGTGTACACAATGATTTTATCATTGAGTTCATACTAAACACATCCACTATACTAGACTTCTCAGTGACTAGGTCGACACCTACTGTCCAGGCGTGTGCAGAAAAACCTACACCTAATGTTCCTACTTGATGGCTTTTTTATTTTTATACACTCATTTAGACATTCAGTTATAATAAACAATATATAATCAGGTAAACCATGTTAATCTTCGGTTTTTCCTTGCACTTAAATGTATTGTCATGTATTTTTTTTACTGTGCAATTTATCACCAAAGAAAACATATTTTGTTCGGATTTGAAATTAGTTTTCCCTCTCCAAATCTAACCTGAAATCTGTATGTATCAAAAACAATACAAACCAAACTATTAGAAAACAAAAAAAAGTTGTTGTATCAACATATCGTTATTTCTATCAGTTAATAATTATTACTGTCGTGTTTGCTCCCAATTAGGTAAAACAATTAAAAAAATTCATATTTAACAGTTTTTAAACAATATAATATAATACTTCAAACATTAAAATATAAAAAAAGAAGGTCCGTAAATGGTTCGAATATCGTAGTTGGGTCACTGGGCGCTATAATATACAGGCATTGTAAACATAATTTAGCTACCTACTTATACAAAAGATATACATGCGACGTCGGCTCGTTCTATTCGTTTATTTATTAATTTAATGTCTTATAATATTTTGCTTTTGACGTAAGTATGATTTTAATAATATTATTGACTATAATAGTCTTTGATAATAAATGATAATGGTTGTAAGTATATATTATATATCGTTATAAATACCGCGACTTTCCGCTGTAGGTATACCGTAAGTCCGGTGGAAGCGGTTTGCCGAGTGCTTCTAATTAATATACCGACTTCGCGAATACACGTCATAGCAATAATTATAAATAATAACATAATTATTTTTAATATTTCTCTCTTCGCTCGTTCATTGTGTGTGCATGGGAACTGTGTCCGTCACACACAATATAATATTCCCCGTGCAGGATCCGCTCGTTTTGCTCGGTCTGTACAAAGACGCGAATGCGGTGCAATAGGTCGTCCACCTTCGGTCGCCGCCGCCCAAATACTGTTCAAGAACACGAATACATTACTATTATATATTATTGTTATTTATATCGACATGAGAGAGTATACGTATATTACCTATGTGTTTACGTGCGTACTTGCGCGTGTGGCTTAATAACGAGTGCACAGGTATGTATGAAAGAAAAACCCAACCCGACATAATATATTTTATACATGTATACAACAATATTATTATATACTTATTCAAAAATTTGATTACCACGCGCGACCGCCGCGGTTGCAACGGTTATGCAACCGCGGCGGTAAACGCCCTTCTAGTAACGACATCCCGGATTCGTGTTCTGATGATATCGAGGAGAAGGTATTAATTATTTATTTTATTATTATTGTTTGTTTATTATTACTATTATTATTATTTCATTCTATGGCTCGATTATAATACCGCCCTAGGACTTGATTGGCAATAACCGTGAACTTGGCCACAGCCGTATTTGGCACGTCGCCGCAACCACTTTTGATCCAAACAATAATATTATAGGTTACAGGCAAGTCATCGTACTCGTATCGTAAAAAAAAAAAGTTCCTGCATAAGACATCAAACTTGCACACGAGCTGTTAAGAAAACAAACTTTTGTTTCATACAACATAATAAAGTATTGTTTTCGATTTTTCTTAACAAATTCGTTTAGAGTTGTTAAACATGTTTAGAGTTCACCCGTTTTCGAAAAACCTTTAAAATATTATAGTCATTACTCATAAGTTAAGTGCAAACATTTTTACAAATTTTAGAGATAATCGTTAGGTCGTTTAGGTTGAGTTCAGTCGATATTAAACTGTAAGACTCTAGTAAGCACTTATAACAAATTATTCCCTGCTCCGATTAACATCACGTCTATAGTTAACAAGCATATTATACCATAATACGTAGTATATACCTAGACATATTTTATAAGTCTTATGTTTTAACAAACAATTATATTAGTGTAACGACTAACAAACTAATACGGCCGATGTGAACTCTATCAGGTAGCTTATGTGACATCATGTGATACTTACAATACTCACATAATATATATATAAGTCAAAATATTAAATACGTACAAGTAATGGTATGAATCTATGACGTATGAATTGTTAAAGTGTACTTACCATTTTCAACAATCTTACAATCTATATATACTATACTTATATAATATATATTGTGATTAACATAATAATAATATTATGATTGCAATTATTACATTCAATACATAAATTATGTTTAATTTTTTGATCTCTTCATATGTAGTACAACTATTCTACAATAACTGTTTTTAATTGTAAATAGATACTTATTTTTATTTGCTTCAGAAACGGTATTGTTACTTTTTTCCATCTTGTCTCATCTATATGACTTATGGTGTATAATAAACAGCACGGAGCTCTCTGATTTAAAAATCTTTCGAATATAATATTTCAGAAGCGGCCATTTCTCATCATCAAGCCAGTCACGATCTGAAACAATATTCCAATTTCATATAAAACTTCTTAAGTCGTTTCAGACCTATATTTAGGTGCGTTGTACGTAGTGCGTATATGCCTAGAATTTAATGAATGATTTTACTGCATATAAATGGACAATTTCCCCTGGTGAAGCTTACATACTCCTAATATGACATAATATATTATTATTATTTCAGATGATATAACCTTATATTATAGCTATAATTAATAACAGAAAAATACAAAATATTTCGTATACACGCTACAGCCACCAGTAAATTATTGAATCATATACGAGTAATAATATTTTGTGTACATCGTTAACGTTTCACTTTTTTTCCTTCGCAAGTCACTGTTCAGGGTATAGGTAGGTATAAAAACAATTAATATAGTCTAAATCGTTCTCTATTTATTACTAACGCTTATAGTAGGTCGTATACTATATTATACTATTTGGTACAATGAAGGTATACTACTATGATACCCACCTTATTATTTGATTTATGTACTGTAATTTATTATTATTATGTATAAATATTTTACGTAAACAAGAGTTAATAATAATATAATTCTATATTCTGTGCCTTGTGCAGTAATACACACGATTTTCGTTATGAATATTATAACATAATGTTATGTTATATACATATTCTATGTTACTATTATTGTTTGAACTGTTAAGTATAGAAAAACAGTAGAGGTACGATAATTTCCATACACTGCATAGTAGAGTGTATTGCCAACGTTCGCAAGTTTATGGGGTGTGTAATTTTGCAGAACGAACGTATAATATATATTGTATTAAAATATTAATACAGTATGAGTTGTGAATGACATCATAATATATAATATAATATGGTACTAGTTAAGGTCTTTTGCAAAACCCGCATAGATGATATTATTTAATAGAATATAATATCGAAACCACGCGTTTGAATGATTCACACAAGCAAAAAAAAAAACAATGTCAATTCATAGATAAAATATGGTCGGTAAATAATAATAACGTCGGGAGCAGAATAACATAATACGAGCCTATTATATGCATATTATTATGTACCTATATAATAATTTACGTGTAGGTACAAGCGTATTATCTAACTGAGAACCATTTCGTTACGTTTATTAAAGGACTATACGCCACTGTCGCCACTGTGTAGGATCGCACTACGTTATGCATTTACGATATTATTTATTATTATTCTCGTGGCGCTTTTGCAATAAACGATTTTATAATTCTATAATATACATTATAATTTATACTTATTCACCTACATGGGCGCCGGCTCCTCGTCTGTTAGTTGTTACACACTACACACCCGCGATGCGATCTTGTAATAATAATAATAATAATAATAATAATAATAATATTACAATAATGAGCGACCGAGTTTTCAAACGAGTCGTGTGCGGTAGATATCCTGCTGCACTGCGCCCCTCGACCACCACGACTGACTTACGACTTGCACATAATAATATTCTACGGCTTATTGTATTGTCACCTACGTACCTAATATTACATATATATGCTATTTATGCATCACGTTTATATACGTACCACCTGCACGCTACGCTGGAGATTGTCAAACTTCTTTTTTCGCTTGCCACTTATCAATGTGTATGGGTCGGACATATTGTACCTATCACCAATGCGAAATATAACTATAAGTGTATTCAACATTTCAATACCCCATTCCATTCAACAGTTATAATGAATAAAAATAATAACATTTACATAAAACAATCAACAATATTAGATCAGTTATAAACATTAATAATTTATTGGTCATCCGTACTATCACCACACAGCCTTTTGCATATCGCCATATTTACTTCTGCTTAATACCATTGGTACACGTACCAGAGATTGAGAACCACTGCAATACACTATTATAGTAGGGAAAATGCCACAGTCATATTATATGCTGCATAAATTGCGAACCTGGTACATTTGAAACATTCGTAAATTGCGTCCCGGGACGTTTTACAAAAAACATGGAAACATAATGTATTAGTTAAAAAAGTCAGAGAACAAAAAGTATAAAAATGACTGGAAAATATACACACATTTTCAACAAGAAGAAAAAATGAAAAAATTGCAAACAAAAAAAATATTTATTTAGGCTATGTACGGAAATTATTATTAAACATTTAGGCAAATTTTTACTTAGGTAATAGTTTTTAATAGTTCATTTTTACTATATAAACAACAAAACCTAAATTTTTGAATACCACACATACCAATATTAATACAATTTTTATGAAGCCATTTGCCAGTCCTCAGTCTGAAAAAATGGAACGAGAATATTGATTTTTTAAAAATATCTCTAGACGTAATTTACGTATGAATAAAAAATATTTAAGTTAAATATTTATATATTTTCACATACGAACAAAACATACCGAGCCCCAATTGACATACAGAATTAAGAATGGGACTCAATTTACAGGGACTCACTTAAATAATAATAGTATGGTAAATTTTCAGATGATAACATTTAGGTTGTTGTTAGTACCTGTATACCTATGTATAACCCTATAATACCTCAACACCGGTATCAACCTTTCCTATATTATTATATATGAATAAAATATGCGATCTGCAGGTTACCCGCTCCTCTCCGGGACGATGACATATTCTTTATATTAATTATAATATGATTGTTGCAACATCCCGAGCACGTCTGCATGATGCAGAAGCATCAGAATCCACGTGACACGTTTTCGTGCTACCGGTAAGTCCACGTCCTTGCTCGGGTATATGGGTACTTACTACCGAGGACCTGAGTAGTATACCTGAAGGACTAGAGAAGTAAATTTCTCAATAGCGACCTGCAAGAGTCTTGGACCATAACGGCAGCCGCCATAAACGGTGCTAAAAAAACAAACGATAGCGGTTCCAATTAAAAACTTGAGTTTATAATGCGTATGGTCCACGTATGTACCCACGTCATATTATTAATAATAATGATATTGTATTGTTTTGTTTGAACAGTGTTTTTTTTCTATTATTTAGGTACCGTTACCTATATCATTATTATCATTATTGTTAACGACGGAAAGTTGTTATGATACTAAATTAATAATTATATCATATTATATATATTGTTTCCAGCGGAGTTTTCAGTTTCGAAATCACGCATGGGATATTGCAAGCCGACGCATATTATGTTATGACGTCCACAAGCTGCAGTATATAATACATAATAATAATATTATATTTTATAGACGAAGCCGCATAAATCTGTTATGAAACCGTGTGAATATCTCCGTATCGGTAACCCATAATAAATCTACTCTCGCTTAGGGGGTGTTCTCCCTTTTTTTTGTCCACTTGGTTTTTTTTATTTATATTATTATTACTTTTGAAGTGTACATGTACAATAACGCTATATACTCGTATACCACGTACACGGTTTTGGCTTCACGCTGGTATCAATTTTTGAACCGTATTACGTAGTTTTCGTGAAACCATTCCAAATATTGTATATTGTATAGCTCTATCGTTTTAATTCTCGTGAAAATTATGCAACTTTTTGTGGCGTCCGTTTTTTGGGAAACAAATATTTTATTATAATATTTATTATGCACAAACGCCGTTTAGCAACAGCTCGCGCCGCAATAATACTCTTGTGCATTGTATTATTGTTATAATAAAGGGCTCCAACCTTCCATTAACCCGCAGCAGAAGACACCTCCGCCACAGAAGTCTGAAATCTTATCTTCATGAGATAATGATATGTAATATTATAATAAAAATGATGGTGATGATGATAATAATATTATGTGAAACATAAACTGGACGTACAAATTTTAAACGTACGCAGGTCGTTGCTGCAACTGGAATTGCATAAATCGAGACGACGCTTATTAAAGTGAAATTAAATGCGATAGAAATATCTTCTGACAGCACCAGCCATTTACAAGTAATCGTCCAAACTTGACGTCCTTAAAAAATATAGTATTCGACGAAATTTATCATCGTCGTAATATGCGAAGAAAACATATTATACACACCTTTACCGTCGTCGGTCGTTGGATGTTAATAAATATAATTATTATTATAATATAATAATTTCTATTCTCGGATGTCTTTAATTTGTAAATAATTGTAACCTACTTCCTTACGCGTTTGCATAAGGTAAGTGTGGTATAAGCTGTATAATACAGCACCTATATCTACATATTATAGGCAGCTGGTATTGATGACAATTTTGTAACATAACGTCGTTTTGTTAGAAAACTTTTATTTCGGTTTTGACATTTAAAAAAAATCTTCTCCACTAGTAGAAAACGCGAAGACCTTGGCATTCTTCGTAATCTAACCTATAATAATAATAATAATAATAGCTATATAATACACGGGTCTGCGAAGCATGAGTCACGAAAAAATAGACGGCCCTTGAACGCCATTATTTTGTATCATAGGGTCATTCAGTCATTGTACAATATCGCATATTCACCATATATTTTATATCATGTGTAAAATGGAATATATAATGGACTTATGGATAGATACGCGTGTATAGAATGGTGTGAAAATCTATGAATGCAGGTATACATTTGCGTATTCATATTATATACGAGCGTTTCATGTAAATCGGTCGATGGCATGCTACGCGGACGTTTATTATTATACTGTTACCATGTTGTATAATTGTAGGTGTTTGTGGGGTATAGTATATTGGTATTCAACATGGTTCGTTATTGTTTTAAATTAGCTAATTAATTAGATGTAGTTTATTTATTTTTTAGGTTTTAATTCAGTTTTTGGCGCTGTAGGTACTTAAAAGTTAAAACCATTAAAAATGATTACAACTCTCGCGTGCGATAGGTGTGACCTACCTATCTAAAATCACAGCCGTTTTTGTTTCGTTCGAATCATCAAACACTCGAAAACTATTTCGGTAATTTAAATTGATGCGTGCATCAAAATAATTATAATAATATAATACCTTAGAAACTTTTCAAATCAAAACGCGATTTTATAATATGTATATACGCACATAGCTGTATTCACACGGCCTATAAATGTATAATAATAGCTACATTATATATTGTACAGGTGTATATCGTAATTCCTATAATAACGTTTTATCGCGGTTCTTGTAAGTGAAATTATTAGTGGGTATAGGTAACGTAATACATAATTATTATGCTTTTATTATATATTATGTAGGTGTAAGTATATTATATGGTATAATCAAAAATAAAGTTAGCATCGAGCTTATTTTACAGCTCAAACCGAGTTCGATAGGTATATATTATTATACGCACACTTATAATAGTTTCAGTCACGGATACAACAGCAGCACCAAAGTTTTGGAAAACATATTTCGTTTCGCGTCCAAAAGTGAGTGTTTTCGCATGGGTTTAGAATATATAGTGGTATATTCGAGAACATTCGATATTGAAAAATATATTAATTTGCCGGTTATTATAATATAATATAAATATTTCTTATTGATATAATAAAGGGCGCAGGTTAAAGTAACAGTGACATTCCATTAAAAATGGTATTTGACAATGGAAATTATGTAGGTATTTAATTAATAATCCATAATATTCTAAACACTGCAACAACAAACAGCGAAACAGTTTCGACCAGTGTAGCTAAAAACAATATTAATGGTTCAATAATTGTTTGATAGTGAACTACTTAGCTGGTGTTGTGGTTTATATGAGTATAATATTATTTTAAATCATTTGAATCACAACTTGTGAAATTACGAAAATGTAATTTTCGTTCAAGTACCTACGTCAGACTAAATAATAATACAACGATTATTATCATTTATTGAAATCTTTTTGTGGTAGAATTGTATAAAACATAATTTTTAATTTATTAAGCTTTTATTATAATATATTATATAGGTCTCAGTATAATATAGGTAATCAAGAATAAAGTTCGCATAGAGTATATTTTACAACTCAACATCCGTGTTTGGAATAGGTATGTATTTTAAGTACACTTATAATCGTTTTAGTCACGGACATAACAATACCACCAAAGTTTCCGAAAAATGTTTTTGTTAGTGTGTGTTTTTGCATAAATATAGAGTGGTACGGGGAAATTCGATATTGAAAAAAATTTATACATTTGCTGTTTTCTGTGATTGCTTATGAATATAATAGTGCGTGCAGGGAGCAATAACTGTTACATTCCTCTAAAAATGGTATTCAACTGTAATCAATAAATTTTCAAAAATACTAACAATTTTAACTTCTCATACTATTTTCAACAGCACAACAACAAACAGCTACACAGCTTTAAACAGTGCACTTAAAAAATAATATACATCTTTAATGGTTCAATAATTGTTTCATAGTGTACCAGTATAGTTGTTTTATAGTTAATAAAATATTATTTTAGAATGTATCATAAACATGTCTAGTGAAGTTACGAGTATGTCGTATTCGTTAAGCGCTTCATAATATTTAATTGATAATTGCCATTGAACGGTAATTATTGTCGAAATCTTTTCGAGATCGAACTTCATAATACTGTTCATAATACGATCCGGCATTACAGAATTAGTGCAGTCTGTAAAAGTTATTTTTGACGAACGCCAGTTGTTAATATAATATATTGTATAAGCTATCGTTGTAGTAATAATATTATTAAGTATACCCTCTGCAGTATGTTTCGATTTAATTTAAAATATTTAACCTACTGAGTACTAATGACTGTATATAATATACAGCCTACATATTATATAGGCGTTAATCTTATTTCCCCATAGAATGCTCATTTGTAAAAAAAAAACCTCTAGATGTTAATCCGACCAAAGTAAACAAAATAAACGTAGGCTATAGGCTCATTGTTTTATTTATCTCAAATCGTAATTTACATACAGATACAACACGTTTCACAAGAACCCGTCATCATGCATGGTAAGTTTCTCGTTGCTTATTAGGTTGCTGCTTTAATAATGGTCCGATAATTTCTTATGTTTAACCGAAATATATAGGTAACTGATATTATCAAATCACAATATTACAAAATATACCTATTTTACTAATAAACAGAATTAAATAATAATCATATAAATTATCGTTGGTGTGGCTTAGAAATAGGTAGGTACTCCACATAGGTGTAGGCACTATTTATATAGATACCTACTTACCATAATTGCGATAAAAAAAAAATATATATATATACGCAATAGGTGAATTGATTGGATCAGACTTTCGAGTAGACATTATGTAAATTTTGTTGTAAATATTGTTTCATCTGTATAATAATATTATTACATTTTATAGGGTAATATTGGTTAATAGAATTGAATAATGGAACAATATTAATTGAAATGGATTGCATTAATTGTATGTACTGCCCGTGGCTGTATACGAAAAATTGCATGGCCGAGTAAATAAACACAATGCAACACCAATATTATATACTATTTCATGTTTTTGTGTTTATGTTTTTATATTTTAAGTTAAAGTACACAATGAATATTATACTTCTGAATAATATGTTTATAGGAGTACCTATTTGTATAATATGTATTGCGATTTTAATTATGCTGTTTAAATTGTGAAATGAACTATTACCAGAAAGGCCTACAGCTAACAGGTACATGGAGGTTTAAGTCTAGGTATATGTTATATCTACTCATTAAAATGTAATATATATTTGTGTAGTTTCTGAAAGTTACATTCAAAATTCAAAATGTTATTTAATTATTGTAACTGGTTCATTCTTTTAAACAAAATATAATACATATATATATATAGCCATATAGGTATAATGAAAATAAATGTTTTCGAAAAAACATTCAAAATAAATAATAATATAAGAGTACTACTTCTGGATTGAGTCTTATGCCGACTTATAATTTAAAACCAACAAATAATATATCATAATCTTTCAGTATATTATGTAGTTTGATGTTAATCATCTATGAAATTGTTTGCATATTACCTATTTTATAAATGACTAATAATATGACGCATAATGTATGATGTACAATAATAATATAGCCAACATATAGGTGATATCTATATTACAAAATATGTACAACAGTTCTGAGATAATTAGCTATAACATTTGCATTTAACTATATATCTTAGAGAATTTAATCTATAAGAAAACATTTTTCCATAATTGCAAACATTGACGTATAAAATTAGCGTAGCAATTTAAATGGACCTTATGAATCACTCCTCCGTTCGTATAATACCTTAGGTATTACTCTTATAGTAAAGTTGTATAGATACTTCACGTTGCCAACGTCAGAGTGCGATGTAAGATTATTGTGTAAGGATACCTGGATTATGATATTTTAGTTATCTTGAGGTACATTATTAATGGTATTCTTTGCGCCTGTAATAAAACATTTTTTTTTTTTTTTACAACATTTAGTTATTTATTCTTTGTTTTAAGACTATAATAATAAATACATAGAGACGTGGTTAATTGTATAGTTGATATGGTATCATATGAATGTTAATATATTATTGTAAAAAGGTATTTTTCAAGAGTTTAAAATATTTATCAAAAAAACTATCTGATGAGTGATAATACATTCATTATGCATCATTAACTTATTGTTGACGCGACGATTTTGTAAATAATAAATTTCAACATATTGTACCTGCATTAATCAAGGTAAAGATAAACATCAAAAAATGTCATTGTAAAAACATCTGTTTATTCGCTTTAGGTACATACAAAAAAAAACATTTATATGTAGGTACCAAAAATAAGGGTTAATTTTTGTATATATTATCATTATTTTATTATGAGGAATAATAAATAGATAATTTACCTACATTTTGATAAATGGTCTATTCCATACGGCAGAGTTTTTAACAAACGTTTTTATACGGTGGTCCACTATATTAGTTCCTTCTTCTGCATAGGAGACCCACAGAAAAAGTTCTAGTTCGTAGATGTAATACGTAGTACCTACTACTATATTAGCATACTTTAAATATTTATAATGAAATAAAGTTTGTTTTGATCGAAATTTTATATTAAATCATAAATGTACGTACATAGATTTATACGTTTGATTTTTCATGTGAATCAAACCATAAAAAATTATTTTTGGTGTATAGTGAACTCTATAAATAATATTTTCTATACATAATGCTAAATTAGGTATTATTATATACATTTTTTGGTGCTGTATTTACACATGCGCTTCATAGGTTAGGTAACATTGGTATAAAGTATACGCCATAAACATGTGTAGTTATAGGAATAAACAGCTATTTATTTAGTATTCACGTTGTATATTAAATAGTGTAGAAAGAATTGTAATAAAAGTACCCATTTTAAGATGGTCATTATATTTCGTCACGTCGTGTAATATACGAATGTTTATTGGTAGTTTAAAATCAGTGATTATGTCATTATTTACGCAGTATCCATTCGCTTAAACTGTTCGATTGCGATGTAGAATTATCGTAACTTTGTTATAATTTATCACACCACCTGCCCTAATAAAATTCAGTTATTGATCATCGAAAGATCGAGACGAAAATAGTAATGTTTCCACTTCTCACTTCACTGAATAATCACATCACAACATTATACACTTATTACATAATATCATATAATAATATACGTTATATTGCAGTAGTTGCCTATTATCAAATTTACTTTGAAACCTCATTATTTGAGTTTATTAACAAAATGAGTCAATATATAAGGTGAAATAATATAAAAAATAAAATTTGGCAATGTAGTAATAAATATTCATTATAGGGATCATGTATCATGCATTCATGCATTTATTTATTTATGTATTTCTATAATGTATGTTGTCATTAAAAAAGAAACATGAATACTGATAACGATAAAATCGGGAGAATGGACTAAAAAATGCGGAAACATATTCTTAAAAATACACATTGACACATTAACTAATGGGGTGGTCCAGTAGATGACAGTTTTCCTTTATATTAGTATGATAAAGTGTTAATGAATACTTATGAATCTGGACCATTCTGTAGCGTGAGCCCAATAGGCGAACGAGTCCAATGAGAAAACGAGTCCAATAAGCGAACGAGACCAATAAGTGGCGGTGACTAATATACCTATATGATATAACATTATTATACCCGCAGTGATATGATATATAATATATCGTATTGACGGGGAGTATGCATAATATTATTATTAGTTTATTGTTATTATTATTTCGGTATGAACTCAAGGTTGTCGCGAATGTCTGTAGATCGTTTATTGAAGTATGTAGGTACAGAAAAAAATAACGAACAAACAACGAAAATCGAGCGTACGTGCAATGTGCACACTGCACATATTATTCTACAACATGACTTTACGGCGTGGTCATTGACGATTTCCTGATTAAAATACATTCCGTTGTCGTCTCCGCCGTGGTCGTCATACACCATTATAATATTATTGTATGTATATGCAATATTTAATTGACAGCCTCCGGGGCTTTTGTTGTTCGGCGGGCGCGACGGTCACTAATTGAATCGGTTTTTTGTCCGTGTGTAGCTAATTAAAAGCCAGACGTACGCCGTTTATCCCACTCTCCTCCATCGACCATATCTTCCTCATCCTCTTCCTTCACCCCATCCTTCTCAACCGATCGTCGATTCCGCTCCTTCCCGTCGGCCTTTTTTGCCGCCATACCGCATACGCAAGTTCGGGCCCGCGGAGTCATTAAACGTCTCTTTATATTTAATATAATATATATTATGTGATCACGCAAATGAATCCAATTAAAAGCTATTATGTATGAATGGGGGCGCCTTTTTCCGCCAGCACGTGCGTGTGGAAAGATGAAACGAAAAAGAATTAAATGATATTTGTGACCAAAAAATCGACGATGCTGGTAAAAAAAAGTAGGCAGGTGGGTAGGTACAGACACACTGCTCTTCGGAAGGAACTACAAAGAGCATCACAGGGATCAACGGCACGGATCCAAAAACGTCGACGGCACAAAAAGGGGCGTATATCTAGCACACACTTGTGTCACGTGTGTTTTATTTTTCTGTCTCTAGACGTTCATTTTATTGTTATATATTAGAATAATATTATATCATATTATTATATTGCGCACACACCTCTTTATATATATTAGTATGTATTGTATATTCATTTGAGTATGTATATTTGTGTGTGTGTGTGNNTGTGTGTGTGAGTATGTTGGGACGATCATACGTGTGTAGATAATATTGTATATGTGTGTCACGGGCAGGACCTGCGGAAAAAGGATATAATAAAAACGTCACGGAAAAGAATAACAGTAGGTATACGTATATATAACGTGGGGCGGGCTCGAGGAGTATCGTAAATTTTTTACCAGAGCTCAGGAAAGTCGTCTACACCGCTCACACGCGGCACATCTGCTATACATATATGCTTGTATAGGTACCTACTATTTATATATTATACATTCATCGTCACAATTTACAATCGTATATTATATACAACATATATAACACTTGTATATGCAGAGGTAATAGTCCCGTAAATATGCACATAATAGGTAGGTGTGTTCGGTGTGTGTGTTATATATTATGTGCCCAACGTACCGTTACCACTCCTGCAGTATACCGGTGTAAAGGCTTAGATATTTATGCGTAGACACAGTGGCGTATGTTCACCCAGGCCTGGGTGCTGTATGCTATTGACTTTTGTCGTAAGTGGGTAGTAACGCAAAACATAGACTCTCCTC
>PVMI01013232.1:1335-11507 GCA_008528875.1 Aulacorthum solani
CCCCCCCCCCCCCCCCAGGATTTTTAAACAACCGCTATTTAATTTTTAAAAATATAATTTATAGTTATCAAATATTTTATATTGAAAAAAGGTAATAGAGGGATCTATCCAAAATTTCAGTTAATAATTCATTGGCTGGGTACTATAATATCTTTCATTTTCATACTCCATCAGCACATTTACAATAACTGTTTTGCAATATCTAAGTATCTAACATATTATACATTGTACCTGTCTAAGGTTAATCATACTATTTTAATAGTATGCTAGTATGCATATTAAGTATAATATCGATAGTTATAAAATGACTTTTAGTATAAACAATTATATAACGCGTCGTTATATACATTGTTATATTGTATACACTGAACCAATGAATAATGATTGTTTTAGAGGTCTGTTAACTGCTTACAATAAATTTCTAATATACAATGTTGAGTGAAATTTATGAGACTAATAATTATAATATAATAATATATTATTGCAACAACTTGATAGTAGTGGGGAATTAATATTAAATTAACTAATTCATAGCGGGCATGCTTTTCCACATTCCCATGCTACAAGTTGAAACTAGTATATTATTATATTTAAAATAATAAACTATACATTTGCATAATAATAACACAATCAAACAACATATTATAATAAATTAAATAAAAATATTGATGATTGTGGAATTTAACAAATGTAACTGGTAGGTATAGGTACACTTGTAAATTATATTATTTCAAATTGCCTTAAAAAAGCACATTGATCAATCATAATATTATTCTCATCACGAATACTATTCACGAACGCTATTCATGCACAACTCATCTTTATTTGATTCTACTGAAATATAAATACAGTGAATTATGAGTTAATTAACGACAATAGATAGTGGTAAAAAAGTGAAGTAAATGTCTTAATAATTAGATATAATGAAATGTAGCAGGTATTAAATATTAAGAAAATTTCATCAATTTCAAATGAAGTAAAATAATAGTATATAGGCATTAACTCGAAGATGTAATTTTAAATTAATAAATAATTACACTGTAGCAATAATAAAAAAAACACTGAGGGCAGACATATTCTGGTTCATAAACTGAATATAAATTAGAAATAAGATAATAATTTAATTGATACTGTGTAGACGTAAAGAATAATAATAAAAAAAAATAAGTTGTACAAATCAAATACAATTAATTAATTCAGTTTCCATTAAAATCATTTTATACTACTCAAATGATTTTACATTTACTATAATTATTTCATTTAACAATAAGGTATGAGTTACAATAATGTTTATACAGTTTCTATACTGTAAGTGTAATCCTTATACTGGTATGATATTTTATGTCACTTATAAATTTTGATCTATTACGTCAGAAATACAAACGGTAATGTTTGAATTTTACTGAAATTTAGTCAAAACATATGAAACAAATAAATTAAGCTTAAAAATGATGTTTTTTTATTGTGTACTATTCAGGGTAGAAAATGTGGTAAAAAATCTAAGTATCTATATTACTCATTAATTAATACCTAACTACAAGCCAATGACTGACTAATCTCTGATTTTCTCAGAAATACCGTCAAGCGGAAAAAAAACTTACGAAAAATATCAAAGAAATATCTGGGAATATAGTTTTTGTTGTTAAACAATTAAGAGTTGTTTTCCGAATTTTGAAATAGTGATCATTGGTTTCATATATATAATGATAATGTACCATTTTCCAATAGCTATATATTCATGGAATAGTCCAACACCTGGTCTCTGTACCCGTCATCCTGCTAGGCATGCACGTTTATGCGAAAATTAATATTAGTAGCGAATTCTGTGAACCAAACCTTACTATGAAACTTAAATCACTAATCTCAATAATAATATCAATTAAATCATCAACAGTAATTAAACATAATTAAATATTTGATATTTACCCATACGTAGAACATACAACTCTAAAATTATAAACTATTACAGTGAATTTAAAACGATTATTATATAGTGCCCCGTCATGAACATAATATGAAATCTGCTGACCAAAAAGGAACAATTTCCTTGATATTTTTCTCACCGAATAGGGTTAGTCGGGAGGGGTATTCTGCACCACCAGCGTCCTATGTATAGGTATCTTGTTGATTTTTTTCAAAATGCATAATTGATTCGATGAAACATGTGGTTTGGAGTGATAAGACATTTAAATCCGTAGAATAAATAATATATTATTGATATATTATATAATATGCTTTTACACACCGCCGTCGATATCATTTAATTAATTTTGTCGTGGATATTCAATCAGCAGATAGATTAAAAAAAAAAACCGTTCTACTTTTCGTGGTTTTTCCAGCCCGACAACCCCTGTGGCCGACTGTCGACGCGTCGGTGTGGGCGGCACCGGCGACAGGTCTGGCACGCAGGACCGCTACGCTTTTTGGCCGTCCCCGGTGCCAACCGACTCGGTATATAAGTGCGTGCGTAACGGCGATCGGGCGGACCTCCACCGGCATTATAATATTGTATCATTCCACTGCTGCCGATCGCCACGACCCTCGTACGACTACGTCAAAGTCTCCCGTGTCACCGTCAACTAGTCAGGTAAGAAATCTTTTACGTTTTTTTTGCCGCTAGAATATTTTCATTTTGATATTTTAGTTTTCGAAATGTTTTAATTTCTTTTTTTACACCTCACCGGAAGTGGGTGCCCAATAATCTAAAGACGCTCGACGGATTACGTTCTTAACTGTTCATCCACCCTCGAATAAACGCACTCACAATATTTTCCTTTAATGCTGTCAGGGCTGGCTAAGTTCAAAGGGGAAAACATGCAGGCAATAATTGTTATTTACATGATGCTGTAGCAATAAGATTTATGAAAAAATAAAATAAACACTATTTAACGATCAGAAATAACTTTACAACAAAAACGACCATTGTAGAATTGTCACATTTTGATACTTTTTTTTTTATTTCAAAGAAAAAAGAAATTATTGAGGTCACATTGAACTCTGATTTTCGAATTCACTTCAAACAATACTTTTCTAAACATATTTAAAAGCACTCAAAAAGGAATAAAAATAAAAACAATTTATGTTAAAGCTATTTTCAACTTTTGAAAATAAAATTTTTTTAAATCTGAGTCCAACCCAATTAGTATAATTTTCTCATATTTCAAGTAAAAAATTGATTCCAAATGTACGAACACGCGTCTTTGTCACCATATCCAACACAAAATGTGTCTTGTACGTAAACGTCTAATTTAAATCTCCGAAAATTAGTTTATATTTTTCAGTTATTTGAATAAGAAATTCTGTGATTTTGGAGCATTTTTAAAGTATGCAGGTGTTTAGTTAAATTATAAATACAGACACTATATTATAATTAAATATTGTTTGGCGCTTATTGTGCTTATTTAAAATAATTAATCTAATTTTTCTTGTCTAATTAATGCCATTGAAGTTTTGTAATATACATTTAGTTACTGCTCGTAAAAATAAGATATAAACTGAACATTATTTGTAAGCTGTTTTAGGTTATCTATATAATATAGAACAATTTCGATTGGTAAAAATCATTAAATATTAAAATTAATAATTGTGTTATTTCAGTATCAGTGTATCATTTGTGTTTAATATTATTTTTATACATTAAGTATTAGGAATCTTATTGTGACAAGACTAATAACAAAAAAGAAACAAAATATAAAATCAGTATTTTATTTAAGTATTTATAATATATTTGTGCAACGAAACTAAGTTTTAATTTTATTATAATGTTTATGTAAGTATTCAATTTTTTATTCCAAAATCAAAATATCTATAAGGCAAATTATTTAATTCGGAAACGAATGTTTAGTTTAAGGTTTAAAAACACTTGTTTCAGTTATTTATAAAATAATAATGATATAAATATAATATGATTTATAAGGAACAAAACACTTTTCTTACTTCTATGTAATTAATACAATTGTATCAAAATAATAAATATAGTGTAGCACAAAATACTAAATTGAATTGCTGACAAAAGAAAAATTTACAGTGTACGAATATAGTCAATATAATTTTATTACTTTAACACAAAATTACAAATATTTTCGAAAAAAATAAATGTACCTAACTACCAACATATTATTACATTTTCATAAAACTTCAATTAAAAACCAAAATATATAGAGTTGACAAACATGTTTAATATGTTAAAGTTACATTTTTTAAATTTGTTTTTAACATTTGTAATAATTGAATGTTTCCATGTACGTGGAATATTCATTGCTTTGTAATTTATAATTTAGGTATAAACAAAAAGTTTTATTGTGTCACCGTTAAAATATATTAGCCATGTCATATTGTTCTGTTTAAAAATGTGCACAGTCTATACAATCGAATAAATAATGTAAAACGTAGATTTATTTAGTTTGTGTGTAGGTACAAATATTTACACGCAATAAAAATATTAAATATAAACTAAACATTCTTATAAATATTTATATTCATAATGGGTAGTTAATTTTTTTTATAATTTGAATATTTAAATTAAACGAATCCACTAATTTTAAATATTTATACAATTTTTACATACCTATTCATTCTTAAGTAATTGTTTCACGTTGACGCTGGTGACGTGACGTACATAAACTTCAAAACACATTGTATTACGTTTTGAAATTATATAGAGATTTTATACTTGAATAGGTTGATTTATTTATTGTATGCAATATGTATCTATGCTTATAAGCTGTATCATATTTCAGTCTGCTTAACAGCTAACTTTAATACTTCCTTTCGTGTTAAAACTACAGTAAAGTTTTAATTATACCTACACACATAATATTATAACTAATTGTTATCAAAAAATACCACTGTAAATATGAATTTAAAAAAAATCAAATAGATACATTTTTTTAACAATTAGCTAATATTTACCTGGTTCATATTTTCTATGTTAACTATTGACAATTTCATAAAGCTAACTTGTGTTATTCGAAAATCATTTATTGATCATTTAAATAACGGCAAGTTTCTTCCTGGTTAAGTGTTCTAGGCAAAAAGTATATTCCTGGTAACGTAATTTAATAACCTAATGTATGATCGAATAAAATATTTATTCAAACTATAAATAAGTAATATAAAGTAATTTTAATTAACTAATAGCATATTATATTTTACGTATCATTTTTTTCCAAAAACTATGACAGACTTACATAGAGTATTGTTATCATTTATGGTTCGAGTATTAAAATACATCAAATAGTGTTTTTTTCGTGTAGGTATATCAATTGATGTTGGGTAAAAGATTTAATATTAATATATATTTTTGTTTAATGATATTTTACTATATTGATATTGAACATCGACAAGACATTGATATCAATAAAAAGTACATAATAATGCCTGAATAATAATTATATTATTTAGGTACATTTAAAATATTTAAAGATTATGATATTATGTATAGTATTTTCTTGTAATTTTATAAACGTTTATTATTTATACAACGATCAATTAGGTAGCCAGGTAGGTCGGCACGTCTCGGAAAACCATAAGACGGCGATGTTCGACACGTTACAGTATTTTCATAGTCAGTCAAACGAGAACAGGATACGACTCTATAGGGGTCTCATCCATCACCGTTAAGGCATTTTTCCAAAGTTGATCTCGAACTGCTTTTTGTCCGTCTAGCGGGATTGTACCTCGTTTTCGAGGCTATCTATACCGCCGTGCCGTGACCGCTGTATAGTTCCACATACTACGCATTATTATTATTTGTTATTAATTTTTCTCGACATAATGAACAAGTAAATCATAAACCACGAGGGATTAACGTGATCACCAACACTACGGTATCCATAACATAACGTTTCCTGCGTTGTATTAATATCACAATATTATATTATATCCGTGTAGTATGCGTATTCGAATTTTTGCTCATTTCAAACTATTCATGGATATAATATTATCTTCTTATAAAGATACAATTTTTTTGAAACTGTTCAAGAAACCATTAACTATGAACTAATTTTTATATTCTATCCTTACTGAGGTTTTACTTAAAACTTCAAAAGTAAAGATACCAATTTTAGATTTAAAAAACCAGTTTTTAACTGATCCCCAATCAAAAATGTCTTTTTCTTCGATTACACAATATGGTGAAATAAATTCTACGAAACGACCGTTGAAAGCACTATTTGCAGTCAACAACCAATATTAAGAGACGCGTGTTGCATTATTTGTTTTGACTTTGTTTACCATGGAAAACCTCAACAAATAAAATAACGCATATACTTTGTACAGTAATTTTTTTTTCAATCCATTTTGCGGAATAAAAAATGACTTTCATAATAATATCTCGATTCAAACTGTACTCGAGTTCTCTCTCCGTGGCAGCAACTGCGTATGCTTATGTGTATATTATACTCTCAAAATATGTGGCTATATATTATATAGTGCATAGATATGCGTATTCCTACACAGCACATTAACATAACAGTATTATAATTTAGGTACCTACGTTTATCGATCGTAAAATAAATGCATCCAACGGTTACTCGTGGGTTGACGAAACCCTCAATCTGAAACATCTGCCGTCCCTTGGAAATCATTGGTTATCGTGACACAAGTCCATCACTCTATCAATATTCTGAATCTGGCCACAGCGGGTCTGTGGTTGCCACGACCGCTTGCACATGACGTTTATTGAGATCCGTCACATTTCCGATCAGTATTAATTTATTTTTTATGTTCTCGGGAAGACCGAAGACGTCGTAAAATAAAAGGTGAATATATTACCCACACGAAACAGACATCAGGTAAAAATGCCCCAAACGTGAGTTCCTACACAAAAACGAATAAATTACACCAATAGGTATGTGTATTAGGTTCCTATAGAACAACTTTAATTAAGTTATTTCATAAGCCAAAAAATATATTAATACACAAAAATGACAGTATGATGATACTTAAAATAATTTCCCTCCCATTTTATCCAGACTCGAGACTGACAACTGAAATGTAGTTTATGATTAAAATATTATAGAGAAACAAATAACTAACAAGCAAATCTTTTATGCATCATTGTTTATGTGTTATGTATATTTTAAGAGGATTCAAAATGTTAGGGGCTCCGTAGAATTTTCTCAGCAACATGAGGGCTCTACGAACAAACAAGTTTGAGCTGCATGTTGCTATACAGCATATATTAGGAAAACATCGGAAACCCAGAACCCTAAACGGGGAGCGAAGCCCCTCATTTTCATGTTCATGATTCAACACCTTTTCCCGGACATTTTTTACGGTATAGGAACTAACATATTATTATCAAAATATGTTGCCGTTTACCTTCTATGTTTTGTATGGGCACTTAATATACGTACTATAACTGCAAAATATAACATGAAAACGGACGGTTATCATACATATTATTATTATTATTATTGTGCGGCATCAACGGTTATTCGGACCAAATTTGGTCGCCATGGTCAACGGAAGTCGAAACAACACCGCGTGGCCAGACGCACTACACTGTATAATAATATATAATACATGATAAAATAATGTACAGAATACGACCAGTTTGTCGCATCTACGTTCTACTTTAGTGCTTCTGTCGTAACGCGCGATTTTTCCACTATCTAGAACGTGCACGTAGGTATATATCGTATAAAATGAGCATAAAAAATGTAACTGCAATGATGACGTTCACGTACACATTATAGTATATGTATCTATATACAATAAATAATAATATTATACTATATAGGCAGGTATCCACTTCGAGAGTGCGTAACACATATATTTTCAAAAACGATTTACTGGGTCAGAGAATACATTTCGGTTGACCTTTTTCACTTCACGATGCATCTTTCTAAGTTGGAATTGTTCACAAAATGTGTGTTCGTGTGTTTTTTGTACCAACTTTTTTTTTATAAGTTACACATACGAGTACTGCTGCCGCAATAATTCCGGTGGTTAAAGTCAATCCTGTTTGATAACAGTCTGATTTTGTTTAAGGGACCTATAGAAACGTTTTTGATGGAAAACCATTTTTTAACAGTATTATAATATAACGTTTATTGTATTAATAATTAATAACTTTTTCTTAAGCTCTACTCTAAACCACATTACACCTTGTGTGATTCAATTATAGCTTTTTGCAACTATTGATTTTTCTATATTATTAGTACTAAAAATATTGAGACGAACATTCAGTTTTGCTAATTTTAATTGATCACAATAATTATCACTTAATGCGGCTCCCGACCATTGCAGTAAAATTTTGCACTGTAACACCTAGAATAATTAATTTGACCTATGAAAGCCTTTGATAGAATTTAATTCGAAATTCACTCTCTCGTATAGGCTTACAAAATCGTGTCAAGTACCTAACAAAATAACAATATTACCGATGCGTAAGCGTGTACAAAATGTATTTCCAATAACCCATAAGCAGCTTAACTCGTGAATCGTGGATTTATCTTTGTTAGTGAGCCAAAATTTATTGGAAACACGGAAGACATATTAAATAAATGATAAAAAGAAGTTAGAAACAGCGAAATAATAACACTTTTTCACTTTTTAACGTAACTTACAAAAGAAGAGTAGAGATTTGTGTTACAAATTACAATACAGGTGATTTATTTTTACAAACCAATAACAAATAATTTATTTATATATTATTGTTCTATTATTTCAAAGTCTTACTGTAGCTAACCTATACATTTTTCTTTATATAGTGTTTCGATGATATTAATTAATAATTTTATTAACGAGTAGATCCGATCCGTATTCTTCAATTCCTTTGACAAAAAAATGAAGTTTTAGTTAAAAAATTCTGTGTAGAATAAAATTGTCATAGTTAATACAGACGATCAAATAACTATAAATGTATTGTGTATTTGTATATAGCTATTTGAAATACAATGAGTTTAAGACTTAAACTTCTAAACCTATTTTCGCCATCCTATCAGATTTAACTGTATCGGGTACTCTGACACTATCATTATTTCTGTGTGATGCCTTAAAATGGATCAAACTATTGTTTAAAACTACTTAGTTGTATAACTCCACCGAATATCTCAACGATTCACAAAATAAAAATGTACACGTAATAATATTCATGATGTAGGTTGTAGGTACACGTAATGTTATTCATATTATTAGAAAATATATAATTTACAAATAAACCAAAACATAATGCTATTATTATTCGCATACATTATCTTTCGTATTAATTATTAGCTGATATGCATTTAAATAAATCTTTTTGACATTTGGTCATCAGCTGCAGTGTAAACTCTCATTAGCTTCAGTTGTATGCCCAAAATAGGATGAACTTACTTATACGTTCGTTGTAAACATTGAACACATTTTTTTTAACGTTGTATCGTGTGTGATTGCTTTTGTAAAGGATTTCGCTCCGACACCGTTTTCTGACAGTGAAACGCACCGTTGTTAAATTTTGGCTTTTTTCTCTCCTTATCTACAATGTTAGATGTACCTATCATGAGGGTTATTGCTGTATATATGAAACGTCAGTTCAGTGACAAGCTAATCGTGATCGTCGTCCTCGGATTAAATGTGAATATGCTGAGAACATTTTATAACAATCAAAATGGATTCAAAAGAATGTAACTATAGAATTAAATGTTCAATTATTCTTTTTATTCTAATAAATATTTTTAAAATTATTCAACGTAAGTAATATAGAATTTTGTAAAATAAGACAATATAAATAAAATAATTTAAATTGGCTATATAAATAGTTTGAGAGAGTTAGATTAACGAGTTCCATAATATATGCTCAAAAATAATCCTAACTCAATCAAGGTTAATAAATTATATAAGTATACATTTTAAGATTTATAAGAATCTTTAATTTTAAAATAATGAAGAAATAACAAAACTCAAATGAACTTAATCGTCCTTATTAAGTTTTTAAAAAACGTTTATTCTCGGAAGTTTTTTATGAGTTAATCTAAAGAGTCTATCATTTGTACGTAGGTAATATTTACTAGTAGAATAGATATGAATTTACCGATTGAATAGTATTTTGGTAGACACATTTTAATAAAAAAACGTAGTAGGTATTAACTATGAAAAATTAATATTTTATTTAGGTCAGACGGCGATTAAAATTATATTTATCTAGATAAATAAATTTAATAACTAAGATTATTTTTAGATTACTG
>PVMI01013236.1:0-12982 GCA_008528875.1 Aulacorthum solani
TCGGCTAAGCTCACGGATGAAGCGAAATCCTCGGAGCCCATAGTATCGTCCAACGAAAACGTAGCTTCATTTTCCGAGTCGAAGCTCATTTCAAATCCTGAATCGGAACCGTCAAGACTGTACAAACTCTTCGGATCCATGGTCACCAAGAGACTGGTTATACACAAACACGGAGCGTTCGATCATCGCACCCTCACAGGCACCCAGTCGGGGGTGGGCGGACCAGCCGTTTTACTATTGGGCAAGTGCAACACCCTCATCATCGCCGTCGCGATTAGGGTGGGGGTATATATTATTTTGCAGTGACCGTTTTCTGGTCGGTAATTCATTTATTCGTAAATCTCGAATTCGCGAATTTTATACCAACTTTTTTGTCGGAAATTCGTTTCGAGACATAAACCACTTTTGGGCAGATGTATATGTCCTAGCACTAACACTTTCCGAGGAAAATCGGAAAGGGTTAACACATGTTTTTTTTATAATAGGTACTCTTTTTTACGTGGAAGCGTAATCGACAAATCAAATGATAGTGATATAGCCTGTAACGAATTGTAAATTATTATTATTGGCGCGATGTGTATATAAAATAAATAGCAATAAGTGGAGTAGAGCGTTGTAAACTCGGGGCAAGGCGTTCGAAACCAAAAACGATCGTAAATCAAATTACAGTACAATATTATATGTAACGGGGTAAAGAACAATATGTTATATGATTTTCGTAACGAACATTTTCAAACAACTGGGCCGTCTATACATAATACATAATAATATCGATACCGACAATAAAACGACGATACACCAACTATGGGTGTACTGTGTGCACAGCAGTTTAACCTGTGTAATTTTGAACATTGACTTAAAATCCATTACCGTGGTGCTGATAAACGTATTCAATTGTGTTGCTCAGGAAGCCATGACGATGTCCATCAGGGCATAAATTTAAACGAGAACTGGCACACGCAAAGATGATGTTAATTACTATTGCACACTATTAATGTACATATTGTTTTTAAGCTCTACGGCCCGTGTTATACGATGCCCGTTATTAAAGCGTTCCAGATGACGTTTTTTCTTATTTTTTTTTTTTGACCAAAAACTATATTTGTGAAGTGAATCTTAGCGGCGTCAGTGATCTAGAAAAATATCCAGAGACGTGACCCGTGGACCATGTTTGCGAAATACGATTTTTAACCACGTTCGTTACCTTTGACCACATTGTATTCAGTAGGTATCTACCTACATAGTCAAAGTTATGCTAGGCATATTCTCGACAGGTGGGTTTAGGTTTTAAAACATATTTATTCACGTTTCAAAGTCAACAGTAATAATGTTCAAATGATTAGATTTATGAAACTAGCACAAACGCGATTGAACCTGCATCAAAGCGATTTACAAACAACAAGTAGGTGCTTAATAAAATATAATGTTATAGTTCCATATCAAACACGTCAATGCCCAATGCAATTATGACATACCGTGTTACATACCTGCGATGATAAATGCGATGTACATTACCATGCGTATAATGCTTTCAATGAAATATGTTATTTGTACCATGTGAACTTGCCTCGAATGGCATTGTTACGATGTGAAATAAAAACACTCATCCGTCTAAAATTACCGTTATACGAACATAATATACCTTCCATCCAGGATGTGGTCATGTAAAGAAACTGTTTCAATGGAGTATTTGTTCAGGTAACAAAAATAAATAATTACCAATGGCAAATGAAATGAATAAAGATAATATTACACTCTTCATAGTTTTCAGAATCACTTCCCGGGTGGCTTCTGAATTTCTGCAAAATTGTTTAAACTACAAACACTCATTATATTATAATGAACTTATAAGTAAATACGAAAACAAAAGACACGGCATTCTATCACGGTATTATAAACTATATGGTTTCCATTGAATCAGTTATTAATAATATGCTATATAAAAAAAATGGTTATTAATTTCTTATAAGTTGTGTTTACCATGCAAATGTAACAGAAATGTTCTATTATACAATATAATATAAGTTATAAGTATCAACTGCAGTCAAATAAAAAAATACATTCTTTGCTTCATTCATTATTGTTTTTATACTAGATAAGTATGATGCTCATGTTTATACATGCTAGTGTTTGGATATTTTATTCAATTATTTTAGGTTTTATACAATAAATGATGTATAATTTTTGATTCGACAAACGTACTTATCACACCATAATCTAACTGACGTTACGTTTTACCGTAGACACTGTTAGGCTGTTTAAATATGCATAATATAATGTTATATATCTATCTATACGAGCATAATAATGTATTATAACTTATTGGCTTAACACACGTTTGACACCCTGCAGTACAGTGATCCTATTTGTGGTACTATATAGTATCAAAAGTTTCGGCCGAATTACCGATTTGCACCACCGCGTCGAGTACGGAACGGGTGCGGGTAAAAAAAAAAATAATAATAATAATAATAAAACAAAAAAAAACTTTTTGCATTCGTATTGTGTATTATACGTGTATAGGTTGTGGGGCTTCACAAACAACCGGAACAAAACGGGTTCCATTGAAAAGAAAAGGGTTGGTAAATTATTAACTGGACCCTTCGGGGGTTTTTCATTTCAAAGATCACTCTCCCTCATTTGATGTATATACTTTATACTTTTTTTTGTTCATTTTAAAACGCGTATTCTGCGACAATGTATTCATATATATGTATAAGTATATGAAATGCATGCACCCGGCCAGCCATTAGTGCGTCAACAAGGCATTACAAGTCGGATTATCGTTTATTTACTTATCGGTCGAATCAAAAATATATGACTTGGCCGTAAAGGTTCTATTTTTTTTTACTGTAAGACATATTAATATTTAATAGTCGGTGGTTTGTTCATTAAATTATCGTTTAAAAGGCACGTGATAGATAAATAAAAGTAGTACTCTCGTGGGTATTAGATTATTGACATTTTGTTCTTAAACGTTATTACTTCGCAAATAAATACACGAACGTACACGCTAGGTAGTTCTTCTGCTTCATTGAAAACGATTTTGTACACTTTCTTGATACAGATAAAATTTTTGTAGGTACATATATTTTAAAATAAAACTTAAAAGTTATAAGTTTATATCATATAATATGCCTAGTTACTTCAGTTTTAAATACTAGTAAGTCGTATTTTTTTCAAAATCTTTTTGAGGTATTCATATATAGTTAGCATTTATTAACTATCAAAATTTATTTGAACACAGCAAATTTCGTGTCGACGAAAGTCATTAGATTTATTAATTTATTCGTGCATATATTATATTATTAATCAGTTCTATTTTAATTGAAATTCGAGTAGAAGCTCCTTTCGTCCAAACTCATAAGTGATGAATGATGATAATAATAGGTACAAGCTATATCATGAATTAGTTTATAATTAATAACTTCGGAAAAACAACAACAAACAATCACAGTAGTTATTAAACCTGACTTATCTTATCCTACAGGTGTAGGTAAAATATTTATTTACATAATGCTTATAAATTAGGTTTAATAATAACGATTTAAAAAAAAAAAATTGATTTGATAATAAAAATAATTTTTATTTTTGGTTCAGTATGAGAAAATTGTATTTTAAATAGTATTCTATTTAAGACAATATTATACTTAAAGGGTGTATTATATACGGTTATAACCTTAAATAGTTTTCTTAAAGAGTAGGAATACCTTATTAGCTATCAGGAAATAAAATACAAATTCATAATTTTTAAATATATTTTGCCTAATGTAGTAGTTTCAATGTAATTATCATAAAAAATGTTACAACCACCAAACCTCTGATATTCTAGTATATAATAGTTGTATACTTATTCATATTTATAATATTATTATAATCCTGCAAACATAAACAAAGTAAACCACTATTGTTTAACCTATCAAGAAATGTAAATACATATAGTTAATATAAATGTCAGTTAATGTATTCGTATAGTGTGGTTTATTTGTGTTTTATTTCCATAAAGTGAAAGAACAGACTTCATCTTGTATAAAACCAGTAAATATAAACGTACTTTTTAATGTGAACACACATAATTGCCCTATAACTAGGATGAGTATAAATGTACAATACACAACCAACTAGCTCAAGGATTGTTATTTTTATTATTTTGTGAACCCTGTGCATATTAAAAAATGTATTTTTATTTTTGCCTATTGAAACTCAAGAATAATTTAAAAAGACCCAAGTACTGTAGATTAACCATAATAAATAGCTTAATTAGTTTCTACGTAATTAAGAGTTTTATTTATTTTATAATTTAATTAAATCGTTGTATTTTATGGATGCCAATAAAATTATAAGTACAATAATTAAATTGTTTCTTTATTACTGGAAAATATACATATAGTATAATGGACAAACATTGAAACATCCTAAGTTTGAATCAGATTATTAATATCTGAAAATAGTAATAAACAATCGACATTTTACTTGGGAGTTTTCAAGATTCAAACAAACTTAGAAAATCACATAGAATGGCATCTAATTAGTAATCACCTATGTATATATGATCTAACCACTTGTCATTATTTCGACGTACTTTTGGAAAACATTGAACTTTATAAATTTTATAGTTAATCATTTTCCGGTTAATTGTTTTACAATTCTCCTGAGAAATTGTCAAATTAATTTTCCATAACTTTACTATACGTGTTACATTGTGTACATAATACCACTGGTATATTATTATTACGATGTCGCAAAATCATGCACACGAAGAGAAGTAACCTTTAAATTTTGATATTTATAATGGGAGAGTAATATTATTATTTGTTAGGTAATGCCTATATTATTATGTTGTTGATACTTGGTGTACGGTATTCGTTTGATCGAGAAAAGCCAACAATCCTTTTTTGTACATTCATATAAATGAAGGTACCAATACATGTTTAAATATTTTTTAAATAAATTAACATTTTTACGTAGGTCCTCATAATATTATAATATTACTTTGATATTATAATATAATATGTGCAGAGTGTACACCATCGGCACAACGCAATTGATTGTATTTATATTACCTGTGTGCTGCCTATGGTCTATGGATTGTGTTTTAAAGTTTTAAGTCGAAAACTTACCAGACGCATTTTGGTAGCCGTGCTGAGAACACAAATGCTGCGAACGACGAATGAATTAATGTAGAATATTATACGACATTTAAGATTTTTTTTAATAGCTGGCACGCCTTTTAGAAATTTGTAATTTGTTCGAGTTTTAATTCCATTAAAAAAACGTAAGTTTTTAATTTGATTCTTCAACTCGAATAGTTCACTGAGATTTCTTTCGTTTCACGGACGAACGATTACAATATTATATAAATTATAATGTTCGCTGCGGCTGGGCATACTTACTATAGTTATTATGCTTATTAGATTCAAATGTCTCGGCTGCCGTATATTACAGTTTACAACAGTAGTCGACCGCGTTTCGTGAGCGACGGTAGTGAACAATATTCTCTCGGGTATTACGACTTTATAACCACATTCGTGGGGGATTTGAAATAACAACAAGAAATAATAATGACATATATATGTTCCACACTGTATGCTGTGAATAAACGTTTTTGCGACTATACATACCTGTACACTATATACGTATAACATAGAAAACTTTTCGAAACCGCATCAAGTACACGTAGTTGGTCTTAAAATATATTTATTGCATACATTTTTACAAGCCTAGGCATAAACGAGTTGAAAAATGTAGGCTGAGTTAATTTTAATTTTTTAACTCAATTTTTTTAAATTTAATTTTTATTCACTTAATTTTTAACTAAACAGATTTTTTTGATGTTATAAACTTAATAAACAACGAGTTACTTTGAATCAAATTCAATTTATTTAATTTATAAATAACTAAGCAATTAATATAACACAATTATTATTAATGATACATGTTGCATAAACATATTTTGTTATTTTAAACCATATATGATTGGCTATTTTTATATTTAAAAAAAACTTAATTTAAATAAATTGTAAATTTCCATATAACATTTAACTTAACTGAGTTAAAAAAAATTAGGATACCAAACTTTAAACTTGTTGAAATGTTTCTTATAAACTTAACTCAATTAAAAATTATCATCAACTTGCTCAGGTTTGTATTTTTATATTAGTATTTTCTCAAAATCTCGGCTAACCATGTTATTTGATTATTATACTCATCCATTTTCGCTTAAGTTATTATTGTTACTTATTTGTTTTGATATAAGTACACAAAACTCGTAAAGAATAGCGCTTTTTTCCACCGATTTTGTTATTGTGCATAAGAACAGTTGTTGTTTCCCGACGCGATATTATGCGGGTCGTTTGCGGAATGATGGATTCGGAAGCGAACAAAAGCCGCGCTTGAAATTGCCGTCCTAAGCTTTTATCGCGTATTCGAGTCGACTGTATATTATATTATACGTGCGTTACGTATATGGTGCTGAACACATATACGAATAATAATAATAAAAAAAAAAGTTGAAAAAGGGCGTTCCAGACCGTTGAACCTAACAGCACCTGTCAAATCCTACCCCGCGACACAACTCTGATTTCTAGTCCGTACAATAATATACGGTAATAGCTCCGACGCCGACGCCCTCGAAAAGCCATTCGGCTGTGACTTCGAAACCTATTGCACCGGATATGAATTATATACTGATTTCGGCTATTATTATTATTATTATTATTAATTTCTTGTATTATATCATACATGCAGTTCCTTCGAAAAGCAAAAAAAAACCGATCATTTATCTCTGAATCCTTTATGTAAGTATATGTAATAAATTTGCACTTGAATTCAACAATCGACCAGTTAAGACTGTACAATAGTATGTTATTTAAAATCATAAGTACAGACCACGCTAAATCTCTCAAACAGATAAATTCTACCAGAAACTGAAATACAAATATCCAAAATGTAGAGTTAACACACACTGAGACTGTAAGCTGTAAGGTTAAAGTCAATAATGCTACATTAGTTATATGTATTATGCCTGTAGGCGGGAATCCATTCAAATTTTAGTTGAGGGGGCTAAGATTTTGAACATCAATATGAGCGGGGGAGAGGTCTATCCCATAAAACTAAAAATTTAAATAAATTTAGGGGAAGGCTAAACCCCCTTAGCCCCCATCAATTTGAGCCTATAAATTTATATCTAAGATTGAAATTATTTAAAAAAAATATTTCTGTTTTTATACTTTCAAAAAAATTGCCTTTAGTTACTACGAAACCTGCAAAACTGTGAAAACCGAACTGCATAAATGTTCAATATGTACTGTTTCATAATATACAAAATATGTTGCTATAGAACTTTTTGAAATGGTTTCAAAAGTTTTAAGACATTGTTTTTACATAGGTTTATAAAACGCACACTGAAGAGTATTTTAGGTGTTATTGCTATTATAGTTAAAAATAGTTTTATTTAGTGTAATATGTTAACTATTTTCTGTTAACGTAAAAGCACACGTTGGACTTAAATAATGTGAAAAGGAATTTTTCGGAAGAAGTCATCTATACCTCAACATTCAGATTACTTACATTTTGAAACACGAGAACAATCTGTTTGAATGAACTTTTATAAACACTATAAATTAATGGTTTTTTGTGGACTGCAGTCACGCGGTTCGGCTAGAACGGTTTTTAGCATAACCTACAGATTGACAGATAAGATTGATAACTATATGAACAATGAAATATCGCAGGTGGCAAAAAGGTCCAAAATAATATTTGAAATCGTTGTATACAAAAGAGTTGGAAGTCTATATTCAAACAGATGCGCATCACGCCAGTTTCCATCGATGTTGTATTATACTTGGCAAAAATAATATTTTAAAAACTTTGAGAAGCGTCCACAATGCCAATGCGCACGACGAATGTTCCCAAATCTGACAAAGACGCCGTAAATGTAGGTATGAAATATTGATAAATTTGAATAGTCAATAATGTCCAATATAGTGTCCATCACAACTGAGAACCTAATAGTTTTTTTATTTTTTGTTATTTTCATTATACCCAACAATCGAGTGTAATAATAGTCATGCACTGAATTTCAAACGCAAACACGAGTGCATACGCTTGGACGGCACAACAAAGTTTATCAAAGAGGATTATGCATAATAAAATCGCGATCATCCTCCTTTGTTATGATTGTTCTGACCTCATAACACCACCGCGACGACGATGACGACCGCGACGACGGTTACTATATATATATATATATCGACGATCGGGGCCGCTGTACAGACTATAATATTATAGTTGTACTACGGGCCACTGTTTGTTTTTGTTGCTATAATGGATAAAACATTAGGCGAACAACAGAAAAAAATGTCTAATGAAAACCCTGTTTTGACGTCACACTTTGCTTTTGTGAAGAGCTCAGCGCCTGCACACACACACACACACACACACCCATCGCACACGCACGCACACGGGCAAATGTGCCAATAATGCGATTTAAAAACCAAAAATCGGAGCAGCTGCGCGGGCCGCGGCCACCCCGACGCTAATCAAAACTGGCAGCCGTGACTCACCGTGTTTCACGACACAACAGTGTGTAGTATAATAATTTGAAGTTAAGGGCGATACCTACATAATAATAATAATAATAATAATATGATATTACGATGCACGCGTGTGTTGTTTCGACTGCTGCTGCAGTTACCGTAAAATCATATATTATAATATAGGAATCCGTTTGGGTTAATATGGTGTGTTGTTTTATTTGATTTGGCTTTTTTTTTTTTTTTACGTCGCAAATACCGACAAATGTTTTTCCGGCACGATTGTTCTGTACGCTTATAGTGCTCATACGGAGATATCTACGACTGAAGTACAACGAGCATACAACAACAACAACAACAGTATAGACATACTCTTTCGTTTATTTGTGTGTTAATAAATTAAATATTTTACTGACGATGATGATGATGAGAATAATTTATTACGTTGTTTGTGAAAAGAGGACGGAATTAAAAAGGGAATACCTACCGTAATTATACGGAATCTCGAGTATAAAAAAATATTAGCATTGCTGGTCGTTGTACACAGTTTGGAGGTAAACAAAACATACAATTATAATTTCTTCTTTTCAACCAGTATAAAAATATAATTACATTATATTATTATTTAGTATTTAACACCTATAATATGTTTTGCAAGTACAAATTAATTACTACTATTGAACAAATATTGAATACAATATACATATTATACTATTATATTATTATATCATCCGTACTAAATACAATAGTAATATTTTCTAAAATAAACACTCTAAAAAATATTACACTCAAGTTTGTAGGTATAAGATATTACAGTACTTATTATATCTGTAAATAAATTAGGTACACATTTATGTTTTTATGACAAATATCACAATGAATTAGTGAGATTTTAAATGTAAAAATCACATAACATTTTTTTTTAACCAAAAACATACTTACTGTTAAAAAATGTACCGACTCAACAAGTTAAATAAAAATATAAAATACATTCATCGCTCCACACAGAATATAAAGCACATTGATTAAAAACATATTAAATATTATTTTTTGATACAATATACAAATCTAATAACATATAATAAAGTATATTTTAAATTTGTAACATATTAAATAAATTATTTAAATTGATGTATTGTTAGAAGTAAATTTGATGATTTAAAAATATGAATATAATATGATGAACAACAATATGGATTATGACGACCGCCGTCCCCTTTTTTCGTATAGAAAGCGACTGTGCATAATACTGTTATAATATAATATTATATTTCCATCCAAACCGATTATTCAAGTCGACATATAAGAGAATAATTATAAGTACCTATATAGTTATGACATAGAATATTATTATTTACTATAGTGTTTTTGTGTGTTTCAAATATAAGGCAANNAGGCAATAAATAAAAACTGAAATAAGCATGAGTATATATAATATAATAATCACACATACGCATGAGTTATGGGTTCATGGCATATTATATTATTATGTAGAGCCTAGTTGGTGATTTCTTAAATCAGTAATAATAAGTGAATTTGTTTTAAATTTGAATATATTTTAACCCTTATTAATCATTCAATGGTAGTAGATATCGTATATTATAATATATTATTGTTTTTAAAAGCTAAATAAATTTTTTTTAATATTTAATATAAAAACTAAAAACTAAAAACCAAATTATATAGAGTCATAGAGAATTAAATATTTGTGAACAATTTTAAAAGGTACTTAATACAACTTTTGGAACTTTGGAAGAATTCTTTTAAACGAAAAAAGTTTTTACACTCATATAAAATAAAAAAGGTATCTTTGAGTAACAAAATAATAGCTTTGTCGTGTCTTTCAGCTTAAATTTTAAAGAGACTTATTTATTTTATTGGAATACTGTGAAGAAAAACAAATCTATATTCCTCTAGCATTTTCTTTATGAGAATAATCTTGTTTATTCAGAATACTTTAGGTTTGAGGACTTAAAGTGAACATCAATTTTTGATTTAAAAAAAATATGTTTTATAAGAAAATCAAATTTTTTTTGATCTGGGGGTCACCCCCCCCCCGGGGGGAGGGCGTTACAATCTATATAATTGTCATATTATAATAGCTCAAAAAAATGTTTAAGAGTTTTTTAAACTTGGTATATTAAGAGGAGAACCTGTTCTCAGATGACACCCATGTTATAAAATAACAGAAAAATTATTACCATCTCCTTTAATAAAAGTGCATTTGGAGTTTGAATATTATCAATTTGATAATGATGCTGTGGAAAAATAACTTTAAAAATATATTTACAGTGTTTGTTGATATATATATTTGTTAACATATTGTTTTGATAAAGTATTATTGTTACAAATATTCTATTCGATGTACTTATGTTGGAGCAATTAAAATGAGTTTTGTGGATAAAAATCGGAGTCAGTGAACTGATTTAAACTTGTTTATAATAGAATTAAGTAATTCAAAAGTTTAAATTAGTTTGTTTTAAGTTACTTACATTATAACGTAATGATGCATTGAAGCTTTAGGTTATACATTACCTAATACTTACATGAATGCATTTTAACAGAAAATACTAAAACGTAAACTTAACATATTAAAAAAAAAGAATATATACCTTCTACCATGTATAAAACTGTGGCGAAAACTGCATACCCGTTGGTTAATAATTAATATTATAATTATGTTCGGTGTGCACAAAAATACCTATCAATAACTGATCTGTATCTAATATTTTCTTCATTTTTGTAGTTATACTATACACATAATATAATCATAATGATATAATATAGGTAGTGTAGTATACCTACATTTCGTCACGGAACACAACATACGAACTTGTGTAATGTATGTATAATATTGAAAAAACAGCATATTATGTTATATTATAATTTGCTTAAGTATATAGTCGCATCAAGTTATTTTTTCGTTTCTAAAATGAAAACCATAAACAAATCGTATTTTCACCATTCCGTGAAACAGTAAATGATACATCGATTTCCATTGCTATAAAACCGCCGCCAATGGTCAATAGGTATAATATTAATTTGCAAGCAGGTATATTGTATAATAAGCAATACACAACGCCACCGCGGTTGATTCGACCGCTGAAACACACCTTATGACATATTATTATTATATTTTATTACGAGCGTAACCCGACCATCATGACAATAATACTATAACGTAATCAGAACGTCAGGCATTCTGTTCCGTGGCGATTGGTATAGTTTCGAACGCTAACGGAATACTCTGTCGTCGGTCGGCGGGCACCCTCGTCGGATTTCGGATCGCACCGAAATAATAATAATATATTGTGCTAAATAATATTTTACGACTTGTCCCTCTCCTTCCTCTCCCCGACACACTGCGCAGCATATTATCACAAGGCGGTCGTGTCCACACACGACAATACTAAAATAAATTATTATTATACTGGACATATATGTATATATATATATTATGTTATTCCGTATATAGAAATATAGAATTATTATTATTATTTTTATTATACTAGGAATATAATAATGATAATACCTACGAATTATATGTACGAGGCCCGCGAGTGTAGGTAAAGATGAAATTCGAGTTTCCAGACCTCGTTGAATGAAAAAAAAATAATATATAATAAAATAACGTTATCATTCGTCCATAAATCTGGTCGGGAAAAAAATAACACAATATAGAATCTAATTTCGCCTTATTCACAAACGTTCAGTGACTTATTCCGGCCCGTCATAATATAACGATAATTCGTGCGACTTCTTTTTAAGCGCACGATGACTGTGTTCGTTTTGTGTGCCAGATATTTTGCTTTGCACGCGCTCAACAGCACTCCATTGCGCCGTTTAAATTATTGCGTATTATTATTTTCATTATTTGTATGTATACGTCTTATGCAAATATTACACCGAGTGTAACATATTAGGCGCTCTAACAGCGTTCATTCTATTATACGGACACGGTTCGTGATTAGTCTAATGGATCATCGGCCAGTCTCTGCTGCTGTATCCATTATGTATGTATATATATATACTTATTGTCATCATATCGACGCTTTGCCGCACACTTTCACGCGCAACAGGCGCATTGTCCAAAAGTCGTATGAACCGAGATGGTACAATAAAGTAAGTGAAAACCAATTCGAAATTCCATTTAATGTTGTAACCGGACGGTGTCACGTCGTAGTATTATTATATTGTTACAATGTCGTGTTATTATTCGCCAAAACAACGAAAACGCGTTACTCTCTTCCAGCGGTGACATCGGTGTACAAAATGGATTTTTACCACAATTAAATAAATGCACGTTATTTTTATTTACTCGAATTCTTAAAAAAAACCTGACTTAAATGCAGGCACGTCGTCCTGTCCCAGAAAAAATTTGTTTTGTTACTTAAACCTTTTTCATTTTTAACGTCACTCCTATTGCTGAATGCCTTGACACTCTTGAC
>PVMI01013248.1:0-34244 GCA_008528875.1 Aulacorthum solani
TATTCTTACTTCGAAAATCATTAATTTGTTTTCGTCAAGTTTGGTAGACGTCCATACATTAAAATCGGTCTAACGAGGGTCTTGTATAATATTATTTTTGTTCTTCTTGATAATTTTTTCAATTTAAATAATTGGACAAATCAACAATGGTCAGAATCTTAATTACTATTATTATGACGAATTATTTTATCCGTGTATCATTGGTAAATAGAAAATTCCTGTTCACAAATCAATAATAATTAACAGTCTTTAAACCACGGACATTGGACATAATATTATAATTAAACAACTTGTTTTCTATAGTGTCTACCATGTTTTCAACAGAACACACAAATATCTAAAAATAGTATTTTTTTATAACAACTTCTATACCATGGTCGAAAATTAAATATTAAGCCGGATGTGTGTGTGTCGTGTTGAGCAAATCGTATTGTGATTGGACATTACTTTTAAGGTATCGTGCAATAACCATAGTTACCACGTCCTCGATAGACACAAGGCGTAGCAAGCTGCTGCCGTCTGGCTTTATACCCGTGGTTATCATGGTTACGTTTTGGTAGACTTTTAAAGGTATACTAGTTTACCATACCAAAACCTTTGTAAAACTTTTACTACCGTGTTTTGGGAAGCCAATCAGAAAATAGTTCCTGGACAAGGCGAGTTGTGATTTGTGAACCCGCCTAAAAGTCATGTACCGGCTATTGTGCTTCTAATTTTTTTTGTCATTTGCCAGAAAGCCACTCAACTGTCAAGTCGTCCTTTCATCGCAGCGAGTTTAAAGTAACTACTAAACCGTAAACGTATAGACAAAGAAATTAACGGACGAAAGAATAAACGACTAAATATTTAAACAATTGGCTTAAAGTGATCCATTAGAGAAAAGTAACTCCAAAGGATTTAATAATGCCTTCAAAAAATGAGACTAAAAATATTAAAAAAAAATTGTAAGTATAAATATCGAGTCACCACACTTTTGCGAATTCACAATTCTCTAATTTGAATCGAATTTTTTTTTCGGTCATTTCAAAATAGAGCAACTAATAATACTTTGAGACAATATTTTCCATCTCTATTAATAAAGTATAACCAGCATTTGGATCAATTGTCAAGCGAAAATAATTCGGCCGAAGAAAATCTGATGTCAGTGTTCAGGATAATGTGGACAACTAAGTAGGTTATAATTTTAGATTAAGATGCACATAGATCTTTGAAAATGAAGAGGTTTTTAATATTTTTTGTATGATTGGCTTCAAAAGAAGCAGCATACGATTATATGAACATAAAATATGACCATGGTTATTTGTCATTAATTGCTAAAAACTTAAATATTTAAATCTTGAATCCACTGTTTACTACATAAAATAATGAATACATTTTACACATCCATCAAAATTACCAAAATTAGTGTATAAATTAATAATTAAAAATGAATTACAAACAGTTTGTTGCTCAAGACTGTGTTGGACGGTGATACTAGCCTTGATAACTTAAGTTGGGTTCAGATGGAAGAAACTGTTAAAGAGTTGCATAAAATTATCTGGAAACTCAAGTATTTATAATTAACTATCAAACATATTAAGTTATAGAGTTTAAGAAAAAGAATATAGTCATTAGGAACAAATAACTTATTAGTTTTACAACAAATAGGGAATGCATATTAATTATAATATAGATTTAATATGCATATTATAGTGTGTAATTATTTCTTAAATATCCATGACGTTAAATATGTTGTAATAAACAATAGAATATTAATAAAAAGTTTTAAAATTCAACTTTATTTTTGTTAGATATTTTCATCTAAGCATTATTGTGTCACAAACAAAAAAAAAAATATGTCATTTATATAAGTGCACAGATAAACACACTAGAAGTATCAATCTTGGTACTGATTGAGATAAACTTAAATTTTCAAAAACTAAATCTTAGAAAAATTGTTATTTATTAATTTATAAATTATAAATATCTAGAAATAATTGAACCTATATGAACTTTTACAAAAACCTTTATATTTATTTAAGAAATATATATCTTAATGTTTAACTAAACTTTATCTAACATTTTTTTCTATTTTTTAAGCTCTCTTATAGTTCACGAGTTCCAATTTCAAACATGAATTCAACACAGATATTTAAATAACAATTTGTTGAAGTGGCAGTTCAAAACAAAATCGTTAAATTTAAACATTTTTCATTTTAATAACTTTAATATAATATGCATTGTATACAAATTTAAAAGAGTAACTTATCAATTATAATTAAAGTAAATTACTAATTAATATGTTACATTATCAAAAAATCATCAATTATCTAATTATACTGAGAAAACACTTCTTGATATCTAGTCATGTCAGAAAGTCTTCTAAGGTAGTAAGGTCTAAAAATATTATATTTTAAAGTGTTAAATATTTTTATTTTATGTATAAGCCTCAATTTTAATTTTAATAATGTATTATGAATTATATTAACTTATAAAATAGAGATTTTTTTTAAATTATGTTTTTTAAATTTTTTTATCGACGGCGACTAAGGCCATTAGCTGTTGTAGGAGTTATGAACTGTAGTAGAGCCGTAGGGGTAAGGTTGGTACTGTAGGTTGTTTTTTAAGATTGTTAAGGTAGGTAGCAAACACGTGTATGAGTGGCAAGGTTTTTAACTACTATGAACCATTGAACCTGGGTGATCACCCATCCAGGACCTAGTAGTATTATGTGAAACCTTCAGTAGGTTACAATCTTGGATCGCAATCCATATAAATCTTTAAAAATGAAATGGCTTTTTTTTATTTTTGCTATGATTGGTTTGAAAGTGGCAGCACAAGATTGCGAGATTTATCATATTATCTTTGGTGACAGCATGATTGTTTTTTCATTAATTGCTAAAAACTAAAGAACCTCAATGCACTAATGCACTTTTACCATGTAATACCATGAACGAAACTATTTAAGTTAATCACTAACAAATTACTTGAAAACAACATATTTTCTCAAGAATGTGTTGAACCGGAATGCAGCTAGTGAAGGAAGAAATAGATTAAAAATATATACTTATATGCGTTCAACTCTTTAAGTACTTTATAAAAACATCTGGAAACTTAAGTACTTATGAACAATAAATTATCAGACATAAATATTTATATTATGGGCTGGGTATACTTTGCAGTGTTTTTGAGAAACTCATTAAAATACTATTCTTTTCACAGGCAGGGTAACACATTATATCGTTAAAGTATCCTTTGTCNNATAGTTATTTGTGTATTGTAACTTTATTTAAAACTGATTTAGAAAAAATATTTTGACAATTTTAACTTTAAATAAATAATATTATAATGATTCCTGTCAATTTAGAACATATTTTGGCACAATTTATTAATGACTAGCATTACTTATGTATTTGTTTAAGGTAATAATACAGAAGTATGATAATTACTAATAGATATAAATAACACAATTAAAATCATTTGCACAAGTGAGTTGGTACTTTTATTTGTTTAGTTCAGTAGTGTATGAGCATGGTTTGGTAAATCGTATGTAATATTTAAAACAGATTAAAATGAAAGGGTAATATTCAAAAAAAAATTCAAACTATTATAAACAACATTATGTGACTACAACTTAGTCATAAATAAGTATCAAATAAAGTAGAAAACCATGGTAGTTGATATCACAAGACTGGGCAACGTATAATTTGCATACATTGCCCATTGAAAAGGGATAGTGTTTACATTACCAATTAGTCTACTTTATCAGTAACAATAATATATGTATTACTATAGACTAGAGTAGTAGAGTATAGGAGTATATATAGCTTTGAAACGAATAAAAATCATACATTTTATAGTGTGTAATTATTTTTTGAACTAATCATGATATTGAATAGGTAGTGTGAAATAATAATATATTAAAGTAGAGTTTTTGTATACTAGGTATATTTTATTTTTTTAGTATAATATTTTCATTAACATATTATTGTCAACTAAATATTAGAAAAATAGTTATTAACCAAATTATAAATTGTAAATATTTAAAAATAATTAACTCATATTAATTATAGCGAAAACCTTTAAATTTATCTAAAAAAATATACCTTAAGCTAAACCTTATCTAAAATTTGTTTTTCTATTTTTAAAGCATGGAAATATATTATAAGCTAATATTTCACATATGAATTCAACACAAAATGTTTAAATGGAAACATGTTTTATTTATAATAAATTTAACAAAATATGCATGTATAAAAATTTAAAAAGTAACTTATCATTATCAGTTACGATTAATATTAATTATCAACTATATTACATTATTTCAAAATCATCTCTTAGGTCATTATACTCAAGAACACGCTTCTTGATAGCTGAATTATCCACCCATGTCACAAAGTCTTCTAGAGGTCTGAAAATATTATATTGTACAGTATTAAATATTTTTACTTTATAAAATTTAGCTTTAGTTTAAATTTAATATGTATTATCATTGTATTAAGTTATAAAAAAAATGGTTCTTAAATTATAATGTTTTTAAACATAACTTATAAATGATTTATTTATTTATTGCTATTTTAATGAGTTACACCAAGAAAAACAAAATATAGGTGCATTCAGTGATGTACTGCTAAAACAATTACTTGTGAATTTTCCTATTTTTATGCTGGTAAGCGATAATGGTATAAACTTAATGATTAAGTTTAAAAAATGTTTCGCTTCCCTCGAAATCAATATTTTCTTGTAGCCGTACTATAACTATCAGATATATATTGTACCTAATACTTAAAAAAATAGTTCTTTGTGGATAATAATTTTAGGACTTTTCTATACGAAAATTATGAAAACCCAATGTAAAATGGAAGGAGCTACACCTTGATGACACTTTCTATTTTTGGAAACTTAAATTCAGAAAAATTACATTAAATTAAATATTCTCATAAAGTTAAGTAGGTACCATGTAATTCATAAACAACATCAGTTAGATAAAAAGTTGGTTTTCAAAATTTTTTTTTATAATCATTTAAGAATTACTCAAACCGTCAGAGTTAAAAATTAAAAATAGTAATTATAGAATATTTTATTTTTATCACTTAAAGATCTTAAAGGTATATGGTGCGATATGATCATGTGCCCGAATATTATCATTGTACATTTAGAGTATACGATAAAAAAAATCTAGAGAAGTGAACATACATTGTGTACCTATAACACACCACAGGACATAATGCCAAATTTTTTTAATATAAGTTGTAGTTTAATACATAAGCAAACAATACTTTAATAGATATCTGAAAAAATATAATTTAAAAGTTATTCCACAAAACCTATACTTTAAACTGACAAACAAAAACTTTTACTGTTAATGCCGGTTGCTTGAAAATTAATGTTTGGTCATTGGGAAATAGTAATCTTATTCTTATCTTATTAGTTTATAATGTAATGCCTACCAAATTTTATTTTTTAATAGATAGTAAATACTATGTAGGTATATTAACTATAAATATTAATTTGCTTCAAAATAATCTCCTTTGTTATTGGCTATCTCATTTGTGTAAGGTCTGTTATGGCTTGTTTTATATAACATTATGTGTTTGATAAAAGTTATGATGTTATGGTCTAATCAGTAATACTATTCGAATAAAAAAATGAATTTAGGTTTGAGTAAAATAAAATATGCCAAACCATAAAAAAGTGCATGTGAAGATATACTAACAAATAGGTCATAAAGTAATAGGTGATAAGTAGGTAATAAAAAATTACTAGAAACTAAAAAAAAATAAGTCTTCCCAAATAAAAAATTCTGGCTACGGCACTGCTATGTAAATCAATATATTAATCAAATATTGGTACAACACTAGTTATGATTATTTTAAGTTTTAATTATAGAGGTAAGGACAGGTGATTAAAGTATTATTGTATAGATAAAAAAAGTAAGTTTAAAATGTAATAATTATTAAAACATAGATAAGTAGGTTTAACTCTTAGGTAGATTTGGTATAAATATCACCTACATAATAGTATACAACTTGCTTTTCACAGGTATTTTCATAATATTGTGTACTTTTGAATTATTTTAAGATTAATCAGATTCTAAAATATTCACATGAACTACCTTTAAAATAAAAATGGTAATATTATAAGATATTTGACATACCTTGATACTAAGAATGCTGGATCTTTTACTAACTGTGGACCAACTCGGACATGTCCTTGTTCTATATAGGTAGTAGCAGATTTCAGTGTTTGAACCATTTTGGACCGGACCATTATAACAGGTAATCGACGTCTACAGAAACACGATGCAGTTATCTTTGAACAAAGTTCAAAGTTCCTTTTTGTCGTTATTAAACCCATCATGTACCTGAAATTAAAAAATTATTTTGAAATATTTTGGCTATTTTTTATTGTTTAATCAAAATCAGTTTTAGATAAAATATTTAGGTAGCTTAAATTAACACAATTTAAGAAATATTAAATAACGCTCAAAATATCTATTTCATTACAAATTTAGATAAGAAAATGTAGACAAGTACTTATACTAGATAATATAAGAAATATGAGATGAAAAAATTGAATGGTCACTATTTAATCGTAACATAATTTAAAATAATTAAGAAAATCCAAGTAATTGTAGAGCTTAGATGTTGAATGACAACAGATTTCATAAATAATAGTTTTTTTTATTTATTGAAAGTTAAAATGTTTCACCACAAAGAGTACTATTAAAAGTGTATGTGGTTTTTTAAAAATAATAATATTAAAAAGCTCCGTTCATTAATTAACTTATAAATAATTTGGGTTATCATTTTCATAAGGAATGGGAATTAAAATTATATTTTTTAACAAATACTTTACATTCTACAATACTATAATCACTATATTCAAAATAAAGAAACAAATTTATTAAATTCTATTGAAAATGCAATGAATTATTATTTTGGTCACTGCAAGATATTAAAAGAAAATTTCCAGGGCCATCATGTTTATTGAACATTCTTATCCAGAAGAAAGTGGAGGCAAAATAAAAACCAAGAATTAAATTTAGTAAATAAATACAATTTTCATTTAAAAACTATTACAAGCTATGTGGAATATAATACATTTTTGTTCTGCAGAAAATATAAATTGATTTGGGTGTTCTAATCATTTTTTAATCTAATGCCTAGTAAATGACGAACAACTGATATGATATTACATAATTAATTTGATAAAATAAAAAATAGCAATAAGTTAGGTATTAGCTTAAATATATTTACTAGTATTAGGAAACTTAAGTTAAATTACATATTTGTTTGAACTTTATGTTTATATTGAACTCTGGATTTTTTTTTTTAGGGAGGGCAGGGTGGAAAGGATGTGTACAAATAAAAAGTGGTAGAAAAAATGCTTGAATTTTCAACTTTGAGGGTGGATTCTAATAACAAATTGGATTTAATGGGTACTTCAATGTCAAAATTGAAAATTCCTAATACTTTCTAAAAATTGAGGAAAACAAAAAAAAAAAAATTTAGGAAAACCGGGAATTTTAATGAGATCTAATTTTTTTTTTTGTTGGATCAAAATCTTGAAAATTTAATACATGGTTCCTCAAAAGTTGTTCTTATAGCTATTTTAACATTTTAAAAATACATAGCCACAACTTTTTAATACGAATTTGCATTTTAAATACTGTCAAAATTAGATATTTTAAAAAAGAATAGGTAACAATTTTAGTTATTTTAAAATAATTGTCGATGTTACTTGAATCATTTAACATATATTATATTTCATACACACAATGACATTTTTAAATGCAATGTTGAAAATAGTTAATTTAACCTACTGTACAACAAATAGAAATAGAAATATTATATTTAGTAATGTGGGCTAACAGACAGTCTTTGTTCAAAAACATTTTTTATATACAATGCTACTACAATCACTGATATAATATTATTGAATTCAAATTTAATACATCCATTACAGTGAACTCACACAATACCTAATATACAGCTGAGTGGTACATACTTGTTCACCTTTATAATTTTAAATGTAACGTTCCCACACATTTGAGAACAATTAAAATTGGGGTATTAGTTTAATATGTGACCTACCGTACTAGGTATTCGTTCAGTATATATAGTCAAATTAAAAATCATAAAATAATGTTATTTTATTATTATTAATTATTTAGTAATACAATATGAAACAATATAGGATTACATTTGGGCCGGTTAATGGATAAGTGCCCATATGTTATCATCACATAATATTATAGATAATCGTCTTGGTGGATCACATACTAAGTATATACTAAAATTAGTGAATATATTAGGAAGTAAGTCTTACAATTTTTCCAATAACTGAGCACCACGTTCATTTCGAAATGGATCTTTTGGGTCTAAAGTTTTAATCTTTTCTGCAACAGTCCGTATTTCTCTGGATAACTTATTATACCTTAAACACATACAAATATGCAATTAATTTTTCTTTTTGTGGCCGGTATGTTAACTTACAAAGTGTAATGTTCTCGTTTTTGAATCATGTATTTCTTCATAATTTTTATTTCGTGTAAATTGTTGTCCAGTTCCCATGATATGAAGTCAACTTTCTTCAGCAATTTTTGCTCGTGGAACTTCAATTTTCTAACCATTTTGGTGCTACGTTGGTTTCAAGTCTTGGAGTAAATTACGTTCGAATGATCAGTGAATAGAACATTCGAATAGCTAAAACACTAATGCGGCATGCCGGAACGACGAAAGCGTGCCTGATAACACAAAAGTTTAATGATAAGACATTAGATAATGTCTCTGATAAAAAGAAGGTTGGTTGTCGGCCAACAGGAAGTCCAACATTTTGTTATTTCAATCCCGGGGGATTCCGGGAACAAGTGTTTAGTGTGAAACGACAAATTTTAATTACATTGCACCCCATACGCACACAATTAGAGTAATTATTGAAACAATTGCACAATCGCATTATTTTCTACCATCGACGCGCAGTGGCCGTGTTTCTACACGACTAGGGACCGTCGACTGATATTCAATAAATAATGTTGTTAGCAATACATTTATCTCGTTCACACACTGTAAAATAGTTTTTTTTTCCATTTATTGATAGCGTACGTCACATAATTTTGTGAATTCTTTTCCGTCATTTTATAATCTTTAGTCGATTAACATAATAATTGGCATTTGGCAGTCGCCAGTCGCGTTGGATTATCGAATGATACGAACCGACTTCCGTTAACGAATCAATTGTTTTATTATAGAGTGTGTTTGGGTGTTTGTCTTTCTCGCCGAGTTTTACCATGGCATCCTCGAAGTGAATTCAAGTTTAGTCGCTCGCTGCCGCTGTTTTGTTTAATACTTAACAGTAACGAAAACATAACAAGCTCGTGTCGGTGTCATATCATTTGTACACATTACATAACTATTAACTATGGCTGAACCAGATGAAAATCCTTTCGGTGATCCCACCCCTTCCGTGGGTCATCCTTTTCAGGTAATTTTTTTAAAGTATTCTTTATTCGAATGTTAAAAAGAAAATAGTGGCCCCTTTTTTAATGTAGCCAATTGATTTGTTCAATCTGAATACGATAACGTTTTGTGTAGTTGACTAAACATATTAACAATCTTGTAATTTTTTTTATTATTGAATTTAAATATTTGGCTAGTGGTCATATGTGTTTGAACTTAAGAGTCCATCACATATGTTCATAAGATTTGAATATTATATATTAACACTACCTAATGAGGAATTAATATTAATCATTGTTAACTTGCTCCTTATTAATATAACCAATATGATTATGTATACACCTACTTAATCATTTAACTTAGATTATCTAAATGCATTAGGTGTACACCTACTTAATTATTTAACTTATCTAAGGTACTATTAATATACTAAAGCAATTTTTGTTATTCTTCTTTGTTATTAATAACTGTTGTAAATTTTATAGATAATTTAAGTAGAAAATGTACAAAAATGTAGGCTTACAAGTATATTTTATAGTTTAAGGGAAAAAAAATGTGTTTTAATTATTTTTTTAGGATCCTTCAGTCAAAGAATTAACAAATAATAAAGTACAGTCTTTAATTGAAGACTTCAATCCATTCGGAAAGGATCAAAATGTTGTTAACAATGCGGTAAAACATTATTATAGCTATTGTACTTTATTATTACTATAAATATTGTTTTAGTTGTCATTATTCTTTGGTTTTAGTTGTTTTGTGTTTTTGTAATTTGTCTTAAATATTTATTTTAATAATATGTTGTATACATATTAATAGTTTATACGTATAGTAAAATCTAAAAATTGTTTAGTCAAACCTTAAAAGTAAACTTAATAAGACTTCATTACCTACATGTAATTTTATTACAGAAACCTCCTGTAAGAGGAGCAGCCAACCCACCACTGAATTCTATGCCAGCTGTTATGTCACCTACACAAGAATATCCAGTTACTCCACAAGTTGCTTCTACTTATGGAAGAAATCCAGGGGATGTCTCAGCTGATTTATTGGTATTTATATTGTTTTTATCCTGGTTTTTTTATTGAAAACATTTGTGTTAATGTATATAATAACTTAATTAGGCTAGAAAAGCTGAACTTGATCGAAGACAAGCTGAATTAGATAAAAGAGAAGAGGAATTGCGTACTGCTTCAATAAATGGTACTTGTTATTATAATTAGCACTCTAAATGTTTGTATAAAAATTAATAAAAACTATTTTTATGAATTATTCTAGTTCGTCAAAATAATTGGCCTCCATTACCTAAAGGGTTTTGCTATCAACCATGTTTTTATTTGGATATAAGTGTAGAAATTCCTCCAGATTTTCAACATGTTGTCAGGCAACTATATTATTTATGGTTATGTAAGTTACTTTAAAATGGGTATACTTGCAAATAATTCGAATTAATGACAAATATTTATTACTTTATAGATCATACTGGTTTGCTAGCATGCAATATATTGATTGGTATCTTATTACTTTTCTTAACTGGAGCTATAGCTACATTTATTTTTTCAATTGTGTATGCCGGAATTTTAGTACCACTTTCATTTTTATTTTGGTTCCGTCCAGGATATAAAGCTTTTCGGTAAGTATTAGAAACTCCTAATTTTTTCAATTACTTGTTAGATAATTATTTTAATTGTATTTTTTTCACTTGTAGTGATGACAGTTCTTTCAACTTCATGCTTTACTTCTTCGTGTTCTGTATCCAATTTGTCATAGCAGTTGTTCAAGCATTGGGTACATATGAATCGGGTTATTGGTAATTATTTTTATTATTTAACAATTTTTTTTTGTTAAAACATTTTTAAAAATGATATGTTATTTTACAGTGGATTGTTTATGGCCGTCAGACTTTATGAGGACTCTCATCCATTTTTAGGCACTCTGGTGACATTAATGGGAATTGCTTTTTCTCTTGGTGCAACTATGGACTTCCTTTTGTTGACCAAAGTAAAAAAAAAGATACATATTAACACCTTTATACCCATTAATCATTGCACTATTATCTAATTTTTACAATTAAAAATGTTTAGATCCATAGAATTTATCGTAGCTCTGGCGCCAGTTTTGCTAAAGCACAAGAAGAATTCCGTTCTGGTGTCATTTCTAGTGGTGCAGTCTCCAATGTCATAGCATCAAACATCAGATTTTAAATTAACAAAACATGCATTCTCAATATATATTCTATTTAACACTTAATAATATTATTTCAGAATATACATTGTTATATTGTGATCGATAATGTATATAATGCAGCTGAAAACAACTTTTAATCTTTCGCATATTATAGTGTAATAGTCATTACTCAAATATTTTCAAGCAGAAATGATAACAATGTCATTTTAATGAGTCATTTTTGTCCGAAATTTATTAATTATTAGGACTTCTTAAATATATCAAATTATTTTGTCCTAAAATTTATATATTAGGATTTTATTTATCCTATAAATTATTATTATTTTTTTTTCTATCGAGTTATTAAACATAATATATTTATGATAATTTATTATGGTTTTATTGTTTTATATCAATTTTTACGTCATTAGAAGTTTGTTTGTTAATATATATTATTCATTACTACGTTTAAACTATAAAAATGATGTACAAAGTTTTGTTTAATTTGGATTTCCTTAATACAATTTTATTGCCATTAGATGTGCACGAATCAAATCATTAAAAAATATATGTATATATATATATATCTATATTATATTGGACTTTGATATAAAAATTATGAAATTTAATTTGTGTAGTAGTTGAACCCACCCCATACATAAAAATGTTGTATATAGCACAGACAAATGACAGTTTCACACTCAAAGAAAACTAAGGCTATTGTACTCTTTTACATTGAAAGTCTCTACCAAGCTCTGCTAATATGGGAGAATATGGTCACTTAATTAACCATGATAACAGCGGCCAAAGTGCAATGTAAGAAACTCAACATAACAGACGTGTTGTGAATATTGACAATAGGCCCAATACATATGATTATGTCAATCATCATGATCCATGATATAATAATGGTGTTGTAGGTTTCTTAATGTATGTTTCGATTTAGAATACCTTATATCTCAGTTTTCGTTGTATCTGTTAGTTTACAATACATAGTTACAATTATTGATATTTATATGAATTTAATTTATTGTCCATAGTTGCTGTACATAAATTGTATATGGAATTTTAACTTACTGTGTTGCATTAAACTAAATTTAGAAACTCGGAATTTAGTTTGCCTGCAAGTGAGTCCTCCTAACTTGTTGAATTCAAATGTGTCTGTTTATTATGATATATCAGGTGTATCCATCATTGTACCCAGATTTTATTTAAAAATTATTAGTCGACAGTAAGATTTAAGAAAGGTGTTTTTTTATTTTTAAATTGCAATTTTTTATAACAATTTCATTATTTTTAAACACATGATTGTACTGATAACAATCAACTCTATTTCTTCAAATGGCAGATTATATTCTTAAAAGAATCTCGCAAAGCTTATTTTTTATGAAACTTTAGATAGGCAAATCTTGAATTTTGGTTCACTAGATTATCGACATAATATAGTACTCTTAAGTTTGGTTAATGCATCAATACTTTGAATTACAATTTTATTGGTTTTTTATTCTGTAAAAGTCAATCAAATTTTATTCCTTGAGAATTTAATACAAGGTTCTTCATAAGTAGTTATAATAGTAGTTGAGAAATTTTAAAGATCTGTAGGTACGATTTTCTTTTACAAGTATTAAAAGTTCATATTTTGTAGTTTAACATTTCTGAAGTGAACCATTTCAAAAGCTATCGAAAATGTAAGACAAGGTTTTCACCGGAATTATAGGAAAATTCAAAATACTAAAACGTAAACGGATAAACTTATCATAATTTTGTCCAACAAACCACGCACGAGTCGTAGAGATATCGTGTGTCGGGCACCACTTAACCAGTGTCGCCAACATTAATTTAAAAAAAAAAATTTGTCAATATCATTCGAAATCATAAGAAAAATTCAGCCAAATCACAACGCAAAATTCTGCTAATTTCAAATCGGAAATTCGATCAAATGAAAATTCACAATAACCAATCACGTTTATCGGTTTCCATTATATTTTCAAAGTACGAATTTATGCAATTCTATTTTATAGACTGAAATTTGTAGTGATACAATTTCTTTTTTTTAAGTCTAAGTTGAATGGGTGCTCGTTTATTAACCACGGCGGCTTGTATAGCACAATCATAGGCGTATCGGTCTATGATAACAATCGTTGTAATGACCACGTCGAGTCATTACAGTGTGCCGGCGTTCAACCCGATCGCCGACTGACGAACACTACCACAGTGCTGTTATATTACACTCTACTGTGTGCTATGCTGGCGAGTAATCATAGTTTTTTAGATTGACAAATTAGCTAAGTCTATCGCCCACACTCGACAGAGTTCAATATTTTCGTAAGAGGTGGTGTGTGCAGCAGCTATCGTCCGTGGTTGTAACCTCTTTGGTGTACGGCGGCCCGGCGATAACGACGTTTTCGAGCGGGAGATAACCCGGCAACTTCAAATCTGGCGACACGGCTTAACGCGGACGTCTGAAGTCCGAAGTTCTGCGGGCGCGCACGTCGCGGCCGACCGACAGCAATGTCTGAGGGCCTTTTTTCGGTCGCTGGGTGGACATCGAGACGTGCGTCCCGGTCGCGAATCGCGCGAACGAACGACGACGACGACGGGGAGGGGAGGGAAAAATGGCGGCATTTGCGGCGCGAACCTACAACGTCCAGGTCCCGCCAACGCTGGCGAGTGCCGATTTCTTTTGTTAACGGCATCGATTTCCGCGGCGGCGGCGTCGTCCCTCGGACGGTTCGCCCGCCGTCGGCGCACCGGCGACGGCGATTGGCCGTCGGCGGGTCACGTGCCCACCAAACATGGCGGCCACCGAGGTTGGAGCGCGTAACGGTCGGCGCGCCGGGCATTGCGCCTGCGCGTGGGGCCGCGCGCCTGCGGGTGCGGGCGCGCGAGTGTGTACACTGTGTTTGCGGGCCCGACGACTGTTTGCTGCCGCCGCTCTCACTGCATGTCCACCGACCGATTGGCGTGACGTTCGGTTTTATTTTTTTCCCTCAACGGTTTTTTTTCGTTTCTCGCCCTCCATCCGCTCGCCCGACTCGCCGCAGACACACATCGTACGCGCACGCGACACAGAGCACAGTCACACCGCCGTCGACGAATCGTACCGGTCCGCGTCGTCAGCGCCGCGAACAACGTTCCAGTTACGTTCACCGCCGTCCCGTCGTAACGACACAGCACAACCGCCTCAGCGAAAATGGTACGTACACATGCCCACCCGCCGCCCCCGAAGTTCACGCGATTTGTTGTCGACCGCCGAGACGGACGCCGTCGCTTGCCCCCGCGACGGCGACGGGTTTTTACCGCGCAAAAAAACGCGCGCGCGTCGCCGCCGCCGTCCGTCTCCCCGGTCGACGGTGTTCGACGAGCCCAGCGTCTGGAACCGCGCTCGCTGTATTTTTTGAACGTTGTTCTTATTTTGAAAAATTGTTTTATTTTTGTTTTCACTCTAGGCCGGTGGCAAAGCGGGTAAAGACTCCGGCAAATCGAAGGCGAAGGCAGTGTCCAGGTCCGCCAGGGCAGGCTTACAGGTGAGTCCCGCGACGGCGTGCCAACGCCGTTGACATTATTATTATTATTATTATTATTTTAAGCGTTCGTCTTAAGTCTTGAGAAAAACGGCCGCCGAGTACCGGTCGTGTAAAAAACGGCCGTGCGGATGACGCCTCGGATTGGTGGCGCCGGTAACGACTCCGTTCCCCCTCCCCCTCATCAACAGTTACCCCACCTACCGTTTGGCCCGCTCAAAACGAACACAAATGAATCCACTGGATCGTTTTGCGCGCGTTTTTAACGACAACGGCGCCGCCGCCGCCTTGGACACTTTTTTACTCTAACCGGTCTACCGGTGTGTGTTTGTGTGTTTGTTTTACATTCAACCGACTCTTGTGTCAATGTTTGCCCGCCACTTGTACGTTTCTCGACACATTTGTTCTGCCCACAATTGTCTGGTTTACCTTCCCGTTAGGTAATCCGGTTCTTGGCATATTGAAATCGGGCAGTGTTTTCAATGTAATTCAACAATACCCAATAATATGCTGGTTTTCCAACCACCTTGTGGATATCGATTGATTTGCACGGGTGTTTATTACCTCTGCGGCGGGTACATTGGCAGCTTCTCGTATGTTTATATTCGTTTCCGTCATGTGGTTATTAGTTAATTTTTACAACACTCAAAACCTAATGTTTCATACCTGAACGACTGTGGACTGTTTCTATAGTTTAAAAAAGAACCCCATCCATTTTGATGGGTTAGAGTACCCCTAGTCTTGTGTAATAAAATACTATTAACGAAAGAGTACTTTTTTATCTACATTTTTTAATCAAAGGTATTAAAATATCTTTGTTTCTCTTATTTTTCATTATTCAACTATTCAAAAAGACCCAACAACGAAAATGTTAATGTTTATGTTAGCATAGCTATACTTGTATGGCTAAATTATATAGTCATTATGCAAATCTCATAATATAATAATACATGAAGTATTAATTTTAAATTGAATTGCTTATCAATACTTAATGAGACATAAATTATAAATAAATCCAAAAAATTTAGTTGAACTGTATCAATTGTCTTTTCAGTAATAATTCTGTAGTTTTAATCAATAATCATTTATTTTGATAATTTTAATGTATTACTACTTTTATAATTATTGAACTTATACTTATACAAAAAATTTGATACAGCTGGTTTATCCTTTATGTAGTTCATAATATAGTTTAAAGATAGATAGGTACCTACTCTAGGAATATCAACAGTCAACAGTTAATTTATTGTAGAACCACTTTATGAACCTGTATATTTTCTGGGAACATTAAAATGTAATGTATGTATTAAACCTAAAAAGTAGAATGAAAATCTTATTTAATTTGCCATTAAAAAAATAATTACGTCCACGGACGACATGTCATTTTTAAATACACATGATTATGTACATAAATTGAGTAATGTAGCTCATTAATAAACATTATGTTGTCCCTTTAATATTCCATCCATCAATTATTTGCATAATTTATTTACAGTTTCCAGTTGGAAGAATTCACCGTCATTTAAAAAACCGTACTACAAGTCATGGCCGTGTTGGAGCTACAGCCGCTGTTTACAGTGCTGCCATCTTAGAATATTTAACTGCTGAAGTAAATATTTTTTGAGCAATATTATCTATTGTATTGGATTAAAATATTGTTTATTTAAAGGTACTCGAATTGGCTGGCAATGCGTCAAAGGATTTAAAAGTGAAACGTATCACACCACGTCATTTGCAACTTGCCATCAGAGGAGACGAAGAATTAGACACACTCATCAGAGCCACAATTGCAGGAGGAGGTAATATAAATTGTGGCGTTGTTATAATTTATACCCTATATAATATTTTTTCTTTTTTGCAGGTGTTATCCCTCATATCCACAAATCCCTCATCGGCAAAAAGGGATCTCAAAAACCACAGTAAAATTCCACCTGCCATACAAGACTTTAATTAAATGTAAAACATTTATTTGTAATTTGTAATCTATGTAATTTGATTTTATTCATTTACCATTTGTTCTTTTGCCTTAATTCAGTAAATAGTTTTATACCTAGTATATTACAAAATGATTCCATTTGCTACTTTTGTGCAAGTGTCGGAGGTATAATACTATTTATGGCAAAGACTAATTATATTAAGACAAAGTAAACTTCGACTTTTTTTTTGTAATAATAATTTTTTTCACTCAAGTTATATCAATTGAAAATTGTTTTTGATTATGTTTTTAATCGAAAATTTCTTCGATTACGTAAAATTTAGAATGTACAATATTTTGTTGTATTATTCACTTAAATGATAAAAAAAAAATATATATGCATTTCTTTTTATAATTAAACCATGTCTATATTTATTTATTACCATAGTTATATTTACATAGATAATTTTTATAATAAAATGAAAATATAAAATAGATGACTAAATTGAGTAAATATCAGTCCTTAATGTTAAGCATCAATAGAGGGTTAATTCTTATAATTTGATTTCCAATAACTGTAAATTATTAACAATATCCAATTTCAGCACATATGCTTTGTTCTTTAATGTCATCTATGAAAGTGTTCAGAATTTTTTTGGTGTACTTATCCACCAAGTTAACACACTGGTCCTTGTTTGGTAGAGGGTCGCATAACGATTCTAATCTGTACTGAATATCTTTCTACAGATATAAAAATAAATTAAATTAGTAAAAAAAATTTTTTTAGTTCAATGTTATTTCATACTTCCAGCGGAGAAGTTTCAATTTTTTGTTTGATGTCGTGGATCACGTCCTTGCAAATAGTGCACTTTGGATGAAATTTTCCATACTTTTTTCCTGCTGAAAATAAAAAACCTTTTAAAATTTAACTCTGTGAATCTGTTTAAATTTCAAAAATCCTTACGACACTGTTTGGTGCATGTGGTTCGCAAGCTTTCAATTAAAGCTCTGATGAGCCAATCATTGTTGTTGTCGATGAATTTAGTCTTACAACTGTACTTGATGAGATTCAGGAAGTCATCGACCTTAAAACAAAAATTTCAAATGAGTCTACGAGCAATGCACGGTAGCATATGAATTTGCGTGATGACTGACGACCCAAGGAATATATTGCTACTAGTAGAGTATTTTTGTATGCTCATAATAATAATAACGACAAAATATTTGATTTTATCAATACAGTTTATTAGATATTTATTCTTATGTTTACTTCTCATCACATTTACCATAATATACATTCTCTTCAACTTTAAGTTGTGAAGTATTGTGTGTCGAACAATTTAGACAATGGCAACATTGAATAATTTATCATTTGATTAAGTTCATCTACAGCCGGTCAACAAAATTTTTATATTATCACAATTAAGGCAAATTAGATATTTTTGACATACGTTTTCCAGCGAGATGTACCTCTAACAAGCTTACAGAAAATTAAACATCACTCAGTCAATTTATGGCTAAATAAAACGACAGAAGATTGGTCACAATGATATCTTACAATAAATTTTGACAATTTAACCTTCTATAATTTCATAGCCTATTGTTACAAATATTTTCATACTGCTCAAACATGCTAAAACCAAACATTCTGTTGGATTACAATAAATAGTTTTAATGAATGTCATTCTTCAAATGTAAATATATAAATTAACACTAATTTTGTAAAAAAAAAAAAATACATGTAAGAAAAAAAATTAATTTCACCAATTGTTTAAATTTTGATAACTTTAAAATATTGAAAATTTTTTTTTAAGTTTATATTTCTTGCAGAAAAATAGTTTTTTCTTTGATATATGCATAGTAGGTATAAAAATATATATTTTTCTTTATAAATTAGTTAATCCAAAATGTTTTCAAAAAAAAAAAAAACAAAAACAAAAGACAGTTAAAATATGTATATTATATAATATAGTATAACTATAAGAGAAAATTCGAAACATATTAATTTTTATTATTGTTTAATCTTAACACTTAATATATTTAAAAACCATCTATTAACATAAAAAGGAATATTTATAGGTAATAATAATTGTTAAGTCTAGAGTATCAATATTATAAGTTATCATTAATTATAATATTGATTTTGCGTTCACATAACATGAGTGTTAATTAATCATAATCTAATTGAATATCACTTTAATCTTCGATGACTTTTACATTCCATGAAGAGCTTTTGCATAACGATTCAGCCTGAAAATAAAAATAAATACATTTATATTCAGTGACTCTTGTAAAATTTAAAATATTATAACAACTGGATACATTAGATTTCAAAAAATGGTTGAAAAACTTTTATTTTTTTAAAATAAATACTTTGTCTTTACATAAAAAAAAAAAAAAACAAGAAATCAAGCTGTTAAAATAAACAACATTGTGGTTATTTGCCCCTAGTAAGTTAAATTTGTTTGAAAACCAGAACAATAAGTTTAAATCAATAAAACTACCATTTGTTAAGCCACTAGCTTCATGACTAGGGGCACGTTGTAATAATTCATATTGATAGAAAAAATTAAATTTGATAATTACCTTGCATTCTTTGGCGTTATCCCATGATTTACACCAATATTCCGAGTCTTCTAAACATCTAGAGTTCCTAAATTGGTTGACTGCAATACTTTTATTTTTGTCGCACAATGCCACTTTTTCACACATCATCCATGTAGGCAAGCGGTTCAAGAGATTTTTGAAAGATTGAGCGTATGACTCTATCATCTCCATACACTGCATAATATTTATTTATGTGAATTTATAATGTTAGAGCTCGCTAAAATGAGTTAATTTAAAACGTTCACGCACAAACACACATACACACAACCTTGCAGTGCAAAAATAATATTTATTATGTTGGCTGTAGTCAAATTTTTTGATTTGTTGAAAAGCGTAAGGGATATAATATAAAAATTTGTCAAAAATATTAATTTCAATGTGATGGAGGTTTAAAATAATTAATAAATATAATTTCTTGGGTCTAAATGTCATCTAACTGACTATACATTTAATAATAATTGCACATAATTTGCTTAATGCAATCCAGGAACACCAATATAGTCGTATTTACCTGGTCCTTATGTGCGACTTCAACTTCATCGCAGAGCTCAATTAGATCAATATTGTCAACGCTTACTGAATCATTGGTTAAACGATCTTCAAATACCGTGATAAATGCTTCACACGCAGCACAACCATCAGAACTGTCCAATTCAGCAGGTTCTGTTGTAGTTAAATGTACATTCTTTTTCGGCAGGTCAATAGTTTGTTGACCTATGACTGTATAAAACACATTAATATATTTATTTTTCCATAAAATAATTGTTATTTATTTATGCATATTATATTTTTTAATTGTTGATTTACTTTTGTCATCATCGCAAACCATTAATGCCATACACGCAATACCCGGATCAGTGCCAATTTGGATAAAATTGATGATTTTATTATAGTTTGAGTCAATAAATGATTGACATTCATTTTCTTCAACATTGGGTAGTATGCTACATACTGATTCTAAAGCATGTTCTATTTCCACCTAAAAAAAAGAAAATTAATATGTATTATTTTAACAACTTCTATACAAATAAATCTTAACGACAATTCTTACTTGATTTGATTTGTCTTTGATGACACCATGCAAATATTTCATTACAACAGTGCATACTAAACAAAATGGAGTTGGAACTTTTGGCTCTTCCAACATTTTGTAATTATTAGCCAATAATTGTCCCATATTGTATCCCGGAAATACTATAGTAACTTGTCCAGCAGTAGCAATCATATTTGCTTCTATAAAAATAAAAAATCCAAATATCCAATAATTATATCTACTAATTTACTTGAATAATAAATATACATTTCATTCGCTGCTTACCTAAATCATTTTCAGCACTTTCAGATATGGTCTTTGGTTTGCAAATGTCCAATAAAACACAAATTTCTTCAGGCTTAACTTGAGCAACTAACATGTCAAGTATACTTTGTAACTGAGTTGAAACAAAAACTGTGCATTCTCCTTTCCATTTTGATGGTAGTTTGGTACATAATTTTTCCAATTTTTTTTTAATCACTTCCTAAACATCATAATTAAAATAAATTATTTATTTTATATGCACTTATTGCTGTTTCTAGATGATTGATCATGGTTAGTAAGATGTGGAACAGCTAACCAGAGTTAAAATATTATATACACAAATAAACAGAATACAATTATTGAATTATATATTATTTTGGCATAAGATTCATTATGTATTTGTTTTCGTAAGATCAACTTGTAACTAAATAATTATTAATTATTACATTTTAATTATAGTTAGAAGTTGATATGAAATAAAATATGTAAACTACTAGTATGCGATCTAAGACTATATGCCAAAATAATATATAATTGTATTTAGTTAATACGTGTATGTAAATAGTTGATACTGGTTGGGCTAGCATTATCTTACCGACCATGGTCGGGCATCTAGATACGGTTGTAGTTAATTCTTTTTTCCCAGCACACTGAGCTGCAAAAATTGTAATACCTTGTTACCAGTATTTAATTTAAAAGTTTGATATTTCTTTGTATCTCAATATCTTAAGTGTTTGTAATGATAGTATGTGATCTATATTGAAGGGATATTTAGTACTTCAAATATTTGAAATGTATTTTATTATATTATGATGTTATTAGTATGATGTCGGCTTGTCACTAAAACTTTTAACACTAGAATTTTTACGGTAATAGCATATTGCGGAACGAAATCAAATGTGTGACATATTAAGCCATTATAAAGCTCTTTAAGAAATTGTCTTAATTACATATTATTATGAAATATTAATTATTAACCATGTTACCATTAATGTAACAATATATTATTGTTATTTAATATTATTTGAAAGTTTTGTATGGATATATAAAAAATATCCAGAGCACAGAGAACAGTCATTTAATGACAGATTGATATATTTTTACAGTATAATGGCGATTACAAACAAGTACCATATTTAGAACTATAATTTTTTACTTAGGATGTGATTGTGCATTAAGATTAATTTATTCATTTGACAAATATTAAAAATTGAAATAATTATCATTCATTAACAACTATATCATATTTTGTTCACTTACTTCTGTGTCTTTATTAGAGATTTCAGATTCTAAAGCTGACATAAAAATAACACACATTGGACAATTATTTGAACTTTCACTATCTTTGTTTGAAGTTAAAGACAAATCTGTGACTGGGCATAATTTCAATTCTGGACAGATCTAAGCAAAATAAATAAATAATTAGTTATTTATCATACTTAGGACAAGGAAAACTATAATTGAACACTCACAATTGATGGATCAACTTCTTGAGCTACAAGTGAAATAAAGGCATCACCATATTGGTCTACAAACTGTTTACATTGTTGTTCAAATGATGATGGAATAACCAAGCAGGATTTTTCCAATGCTGTACGGATTTCTGCTTCAGATTTTGGATCGGTAACTATTTGTTGAACATAATTTAAAATTGATTGGCACAAGAAACATGTAGTTTTATCAGTGGGCATACTGACATCATTGACTATATAAAAATATAATATTTTAAATTAGTAATTACGTGTATTTCATGTTTTATTTACTTAATATATAAGATTTAATATGTAAACAATTTATTAATACAATCTTACCAACAAAATGCATTTCCTTGTAGAATACATCAATAACTGGAGATTTCTTAATGACATTAATATTTTGAACTTTAGGAGGTTGTTCATCGACCACAACAAGTGTAGGCTTATGTTCATTCTGCTCTTTTTTAGCAGTAAATGAGCTATCTTCTTCAATTTTAGTGGCTTCCTGAGTTTGTAAAAGTTCAATTGGAAGTAGAGGGTACATTGGCTGAATTAAGAGATACAATGAATAAAATCAAAGCATAAGTAAAAAATATGATTGTTATTGATGTAAATAGTTATTAACTTACTATAATATAGTTGAGATTATAACGAGAGTCAAGAGATTTGGGACAAATACCAACTATTGTACAAAGAACTTTTCCGTTCAATTCACTTACAAGGAACTTATAGATACGTGTATAATTTTCATCAACTATTGCCAAACACTGAAACAGACATAATAATAAATTACACAAATTAAATAAAAATATAAATTTGTATTTGGACAATACCTCAGTTGAGAAACTTCCAGTTTGTTTGCAAAGACCTTTAAGTACATCAGAGAATTGTTCTTCAGTTGTATTAGCGATCAAAATATCTCTCAAATGTTTAACCAAAGTTTCACAAAATTCACATGTCAATTCATCACTGACTTCATTAGGTTTTTGGATTTGAATCCTACCTCGCTCACCAGCGTTACTAATTTCAACACCCATCAAAGCGTTCATTGATTTCTGCAAGTAAATTTATAAATAGCAAAATATTTCTTTAAGTGTTGACTCCATTCTTACTTCATAACCATCAGCATGAGGATGGAATGCTTCTGAACACATACCACTCAACATACACACATTACGTTTATTAAAACCATTTTTAACAGCATTGTATATTTCATTATGATATGTTAATACAATACTACTGCATGCATCAGAATAGCTGCTCAGTTCTCCACACATCTAATAAAAAAATGAAATATAAATATAAACCTATTTTATTTGTAAAATAACTTCAATATTATGTTAAACACATATTCATTACTAAACTGACCATCAAGAATCTATTTAAAACATCATCTCTAGACATGCTCTGCACTAATTCTTCCCCTTTGTTCATAGCAATAGCACATTTTTCACATGGATGGTGTTCACTACTGACTGCTGGTTGCTCCTATGAAAAAGTTTAATTAATACAAATAAAAAATTTTATTAAAATATTATGATTACTTTTTCTTTATTTTCCAATAAAAACTTATCAATGTGTGCATTATTGCACAAACCAGAAACAGTGCAAACAACATTAGGGTCCATTTGTGAAGCCAAGGTGTCAACAAGTTCGGGTATAAAATCATCTGATAACTTCTTACACTCCTTTTTAACTATTTTCAACGGCAATAAATCACAAGATCCATCGAATACTTCTTTCAGTTCTTCCTGAAAGTTCAATTATTCAATTATTGTAACTATAAACTGTTCATCTTACATATTAGTAAACAGTATAACCAGCATAACAGTATAACCGAACACTATTATATATATATATTTTGTTACTTTTGTTTGTTATTTGATTTTAACTCAAGAATATTTAAACTAAAATGTTGTCAATATATTAATAACTAACCAATGTAACATTACTGGTGAGTGTGTCACGAGCTTCTTTCACCATATTTTTACAAATAGTACAAATATCATCATTATCTTCTGGATATGTCTGTGTAACCCAAGTTGTTTGAATGCAATGTTGGACAGCCTTACAACCAGCAGCATTACTAAAAAAAAATAATATCCATTGTCAATTGAAAAGAATTATTCAAATTTTAACTACTCTATTTTTTTTTTTTTAATCATACGCCAGAAATTATTTCTATATTCTAATTCCGATAACAATTATTTAACTTATTTTAGAACCTTTAATTTTATATTTGTAAGCAAAGTATAAATATTAGTTGCTATTGAACAAAACCATTTTATTTTTATATTTATTCGTTTAATTGTATCGTTATTTTTTTTTTAAAGTTGTTATGTTTTATGATTTATACAAAAAATAATGAGAAAAACATATACAATATATTTCTTTTGATAATCAACTACTATTGACATTATGTGATTTGTTAAATGTCATTGAGGATGCATCAATAAAAAAATGTTCAATGTTCACAGCATGAACTAAGATTAAAGGGACTGAAAATGATACACGTATTGCTGGCCCAATATGCATACTGACAATCTATAGAAGGGGAAATTGGGATGCTGCAATGTCATCTAGGTAACTTGCGACATTCTGACGCCAAATTCTTATAGTCTTATACATATATCTAATCTTTTATCCATGGTCCTATATATAAGCATTTATAGATACATGCAAATCCTTATAATAAAACTATGGTTATAATAATTCACCACCAGGTTTAGGGTGGTCTGCCAATTTCTATCAATTTCTTCAATTAAGGACACAACAGTTGGTAGACAAAAACTGGTCAAAATTTGACCACGTCTTCCGGCCACCATCTATTCCCACGACTACAATTAATCAACGGCAACAACTACAGCCAACCTGCAGTAATCAATCACAAAACAATAAGAAGCTGCTAGGGGGTCCGAACGTGGCTTTGCTATTCATTTAGAATTTGGATGCGCCAAAGTGTTGCATTTGTATTTGGAGCGCAGTATAGTGATACACATTGTATGTATACATATCACACTTTCATCGTTTTAAAACCAATGCTATTATAGATAACAATAGTTTGATTGGTTTAGTCTAGTCTGTGATATATATTAAATAGAGTTACTTTGACTATTTTAGTAGATTATAATCAATTTTTTTTTAAATGGTTGCAAAATATTCTCATGGTATATTACCTACCTATTAACTGAAGAATCCAATTATAAACAATAATTAAATAAAAGTTTTGATTTATTACCGGTGAGTACAGTAACTGTATCAATTGTATTAATCTACTTGGTACACTTTAAAACTTGTTAAAACTTTAAATATCTATAACTTTGAAACTCAGTTTGATCACCAATTTCTGACTTCACCATCGTTTTCCGCACACCTAGCTACATGAGTTCTAAAAAAAAGGTGTCTGGTAAAGTGAAAAAATATTATACTAACATGTCTGTCCCTAAAATGATTGATTATTTAGAACAAGATATTTGATATGAATACGGGACGCCTAATTTTTTTGACGGTCTATATTATGTAAATGTAGATAGCGTACATAATGAGTGGGTGGGAGAGGTACATTGTTGTGTAAAACAGTTTCTAGGTCTGAATGTAAATTGAATGTGTAATCGATGAGTTTTAATTTATGGGAAGTGAATAAACAAAGAAATTAAATTCTATACCTTTGTGTCGTTCAAATATATTTTTTTTTCATTGCGTTAAATGATTAATAAAATATATTATACCCAACCATTAATAAAATAAATATACATAAATAATCAATATTATAACTCATTAGATAATCGACACGACTATGCAAGATATTAATAATTCATAAATTTATAAATTTATGATTACAATTTAAAGATTGTGATTTTACCTTCAATACCCAATAATTGTTAAATAAAACAGAATTAAAGATTTCATATTGTATTATTATTTGAACTGATGACACGTTCAATAAAAACAGATGTACAAATAGAACAAACGCATCATAAAAAATAGTGCCTAACCAAAAAATGTTTTTCTAAACCACACTGAAGTTAATGAAATTAAAGATTATAATATAATATCTAGTTACTTTTAAATATTAATAAAATATAAACCAATAACTTTACATTTACATTAATACAATTATTAAGTAGTACATATTTTTTATATTAATTTAAGGTTGGCTTGATGTCAACAATTAGTCTAAAATTTAGATCGGTGGCTTAGAAATTAATAAGTGTTTTAGACTATAGTAACTATCATAAAAAAACAATATATAAAATAAATGTCAGATAAATATTTCATAATAATTAAGTATTTAGTATTCACTTTTATTATTAACAGTTGGATAGAAATTAAGAAACTATTCTGTAGTAAACAAATTAATTTGAATTAGGTAGATATAACTTTATAAGTTAATTTTTTAATAAGCAATTTAGATTAAATAATTAAATAATAATATAGATGTGATAATATTTTGTTCCTAAAATATTACAAAAATAGTTTGAGAAAGAAGATATCATAAAAATATTTTTTTTATAATAGTGTAATTGTATGCCGTAACAATATAGTTCATTGTTCTTCAATTAACTAAGAAATTTAAATACTTTTATAGAAAATTTAACAAGTGCTATCTAATATCCTGGCATATAAAAATGCATTAAAGCAGCTGGATACAATTTATTATAGTAAGACAAGTCAAGCGAGGATGCCTTAGTCATAAATGACTTATCAGTAAGCATGTATATACTATGTAGTATAGTTTCCTGTTTTTCAGGGTTATCCAGTTTTTTCATACAAATAATACTTTTATGCAATTAAAATAATAAATAAATATAGATAGTTGGAATTGTACATTTTTGCCTAGCACAACTTATTGATAACAATGCATTTATTAATTTTTTTTTTTAAATAACCACTAAGTATAATATGTGTTGTTAAAATATATGTTACCCAACAGCGCATACCTTCTATAAAGTATTATTATTATTAATGACACTTAATCTAAAGGTACTTGATACCATAACTGATAATTGGTATATAAAAATAAAATGATTGTAACAAAACACATAATAACACTATATTAATTTAAAATCAACCATAAATTAAATAGGTACCTAATCAGGTAATTAAAATGTATTCTATTGATTGTAAGCCCAAGATCGAAAACAACTATTATTTATAGTAAATTATCAAATAAATAACTTTTTTTATTTATCAACAAACTTTGCAAATCAACTAAATGCAAATAAGTATTAAATAAATACATGAAAATATTGAATTTTGGTCATATTAAAATTAATGTTGTCAACGTTTATTAGCAGTACCAAGCAATCGAACGATATTTCTAAATATCGTCCGAACATTATATTTATCTTACAGACATTAATGTGCACTAATATAATAAAGAGGAATAATTTAACAAGGATACTATACTGTGATATTTATAATCTAAACTATAGTTGGTGTTTTTATATCTGATGAACTGTTGCATAAAAACAATAAATGATACGGTGACGTAGTCAAATGTACCCGGGAGAGTAGATACAATACATCTATGCGCCTTGCGCAGCGACCATGTGAGCTATGGAAGCATTTACTCACGTTATGTTTTTGCACCAAAACGCCGGACCGTAAGTGCATTCTTGCGAGCCGAGCATTTGGACATGTCTCCGGACGATGACGGTTTCAATGTCGGCCAAGGCACCTGGGGGGCAAGGAAAGAATAAAAAAAAGGTTTAAGTCAGCTGGCTGGTGGGGGGGGGGCAGTCGATCACATCACGGCGAGGTGATTGTTACACGATATCGCACAGCGTTACTGGCGCCCATAAGGGTCGTCGTACTCACCGGAGGACAGCAGTGCGACGAGGCCGAAAAGGGCCAGCGGCCCGGAAAGGCGCACACCACCCGCTGCAGCGGTCATCGTTTCGCCGGTTCTTTTCGACGGCAATACTGCGTTTATAAGGTCGGACAACGCGAGACGACGCACGACGACAACAAGTGCGAAGACGACGGGCAACGGGTCTCGGGACGGTCGCAAAGGTCGGACGGCGGACTCTTCGCAGCGGCGTACAAAGCGATATTATTATTTATTGTTGTGCGGACGGACGACAATAACAACACGCGAAACGTTTATTGTCTGAGGTGGGCTCGGGACGGCGAGAGGAACGGGAACAGGCGATACGACGATCGCGACGGCCTCTGTCGTCGGAGTCGCTGGGGGGGGGGAATTGTTGATAATAGCTACGATGTTGTCCGCGGCACCGCGACCCGATGGGCCGTGCGGAGCGGCGGGGGGCGGGTCGGCAGGGGCAGTGGGGGACTTTCTGGTAGGGGCGGTGTAAGGGGGGTGGGGCGGCGGTGAGTACCGACTGCCGTGCGTACTGCGTCGTAACGAAGCGTGTGCGATGCACACACAGAATAATAATAATGATCAACCGCTGCGGCTACGTCCATTTTATTGTTGCGATATTGTCGCGTATACGAGTGTATCACGACATTATTACTATGGATATCGACACGATAATATTATTATTAGAATAATATGCATAAGTACTATTTTCGATTTAATGCACTCGCCAGCCAGCTGATCGAGATTGAACGGTCGCGACGACATTGCATCGACGCGATCGTCGGTTTTCCTACGATTACCTATTTGTGTTACGATAAAAATGATGACACGTTGCTTAGACACCCGCCGTCTAGACTCGACTTGGGACTTACGTGTTACCAAACGATATTCACGGCTCTATTTTGGCTTTGACGTTTTAGGGCCACACGAAAAACAAAACAACGGGCCGTTTTGAAAAAGAATCCAATTATGTTGCGCAATAATATTAATAATCAATGACAAACTAAAATCAGTTCGGCTGGTGGTCGGAACTTGTAAATCACATGTTTCGACGCGTCGGTACCACCTGCCAAGAGTACAATAAAATTATCTACTCTTTGACAGGACTAGGCACACGATAGACGAAAAAAATGTCTGTCGTCGTCATATCTATTCTGTGCTTATATACAGGCCCTGCGTGATATGATAAAAGGAAAATCTCAAGCAAAACTATTCGATCTGTCAGCATCCACGAAAACGCAATTCACAATATTTTGAAACGCTATAGCAATGCCATTTCAGTGTCTTGTCGGAATGTGTAAACAATTTATGAATTTATAACGAATCTTATCAATTGTTTCATTTTAGGATTAAATAGCAATGTTTTATTAGATAGAAAATAAAAATTATACCTTGGAAACGATTGTGAAAATTATCGAAATTCCGTGGCATTTGCATATTTAAATGCAACGTTGTGTCGGTCCTGTGTATACCAACTGGAAAAAATGTATGCCATAATGAGCTCTATAATCGTGTACTTGCATCACTTCAAAAAAGTGTGTAAGATCGTGATTTTATTTTGATTTTGCATATTTATCTAAAACCGTTTATAAATTATGCTTCTAGTTTTTAATTCAAGATGTAGATATACGTGAATATTTATTTTTAACGTATTTTGAAGTAATTTGTACATAGTATATTATTATCTTGAATAAGTATACAGTACCTATAATGTAAATAGGCATTGTTAAAATATAATATTAAGATAAGACTTTACTAAAAAAGCGTCAAGCTCCACGATGCAATGTAATTATAGCAGATTATAGGTACTTATACAGAATGCAAGGAAACAGACTTTAGTCGTACAGAATTATACCTATTCTAAATGAAATACGACGACGTTTTATTTTGTACAATCTGTATTTCTTTGTTTAAATAAAAAGTGGTTTTGGCAATAGTATATTGATATAATTATAATTTATAATTGCACGAGTGTGTATAGTTTTATATATAATTTTATTTAATTTAGTAATCTGTTATTGAGTGAATACCTGATGAAAAATAAAAAAATGAAAAATGAATAATTTGATTTATACTAAATTAAATTTATTTTATTGATCTTAATGCAACTTATCAGAAACTTAGATGGCCATTAGCATTATATAGGACGAACAATGAAAGTGTGAGTTCACATAGGTACAATATTAAAATGTTGATATAAATAAATAAATGGTTTACTTTTCGTTAGGTTTTACAGATTATGAAAAGTTATTTGGCGGCACTGCGTCAGTGATGGAATTGACGATGTTAGACTAGGTGGACCGAGGATGATTGTGTATAATATTATTTCGATTTTCGGCCATTGATTCGGAAAGTTTGGAGCATGTTCTGGTGTGGAGATAATATTATGTTCGGCATTCGGTAACTGGTAGGTGAGTATGTATTTGGCGTTGACTTAGACGACTCAGATTGTTGGATAGTCAGTGATTCGTCTACTGATGGAAGCAATATTTGGAAAAGCAAGTCTGCTAGTCCGGTAACTGAGAACTCTAGCTTAATATATAAGTAAATTGAATTTATTTAAGTAATAAAGCTATAAATACATATTATATGGCTCGAATGCCGATGTACCCTTTAAGCACCTTTTTTGTTACACCGTACACAGATAATATAATATAAAAAAATATTTTCTATATACATGAAGCAGGTACCTAGACAAAATGTGGCTCAATTGCCGATCACTTTTTATACATCGTTGAACCCTGGGGTGCTATGCCTCCCACTCCACCAACATCCCTCTTTAGTCTTTTTATTACATATCATGCATTAAATATAATGCATTCCACTTAAAAGTAGTTAGGGGTACTTATGTACTCTAACATTTCTAAAAAAAAAATAGTACATTAACTCCATCTCCTCTCCCTCAAGTCAAGCACTGCCTATAACTTATAAGAGTATAAGACATTGTGGAGACTTCGCGCGGTTTTCATCTTCAACATATTTTATAATATTTTGATTTTTTTTTTATTGATTTTGAAACTACATTTTCGGGTCGGCAACTATTGCATGACATTTGTATAAACGTTTACATTTTAATAATACTTAACTTATTCAATTAAAAATTGAGAGAAGAATACTAATAGAAGAAAAATAAATAAATAAATTTCGATAGCATTTATATTTTACACATCAGTCTAGTGTTACTGCTTTAAAATAAATAATAATACACATCCTACAATATGCATGGTACAATAGTTTTTTTAATATAATTGTTTATGTGAAATTAATATGATTTCCGACTGTCTGAAGTCCAAACTATATAAAGATTAAAGGTATTCGTGTTTTATATGCAAAATAAAATATTTTAAACACATCTCTTCTAATAAATATTAATTCACTATGGTATATTTTATAAAAAATAAAATATTAATATTTTAATTAATATGGGAGACCGGGCCAAGTTGGCATGCTGACATCAAATAATACACAACGCCGCCCATGATACCTATGCATCGCATATCAATTATATGATTGCTCTTCCATTACTTATTCTTTTTTTTCCTTTTTTATTTTCGTACCAAATTCAGTTAATCGTTAAATTATTTAGCAGATAATTATTTAGCACTTTTTAATAGCTTATATATAGTTATAGAGCGAAATAAGTACATTGTTCAATATTTACAAAATATAGAATTATGAATGTAAATAAAGAACCCATGATAAGTATGACTATTGCCCCGGTCTCCACTATATAAGCCCTAGCCCTTGGATATGGATGGACAAGCAATATTTTAGTATAGATCCTCGTAGTCCTTTGTCCTGACTTCTAAGCGATCGAGACTTTTCGGGATATATATTCCAGAAAAAAATTGGTTAGAGGACGGGGTACTGCCTTTCTGACACTGCGGATTAGTTGTCGGTTGTCACTGAATGACTTTTGGGTGGAACTATACTTTTCAGTTTCTGTATTTCAGGGGTAGGGTGATTGAAAGATGTCGGTTCCATGAATATAAATTGTTACTACTATGTATACTGTTTAAAAATATAATTTGACCACATTTAATACGTCTATTTTACGATTTTTCAGACTACGTGTCATTGGAAATGGATTTTTGACGATTGATTGTCGAGACGATGACAGACTAGTTGTTGACCACTAATTACGATTTTCAGTGTAACAAACCACCAAACTCAGGTGATTCACGACAGATATAATGTTAAGTTAGTGGGATCGATGCTCGTAAAATGAGTTATTATAATATCATAACTAATAATCATAAGTTATGTGATTATATTTTAAAAGCATTTTATTATTCTTACCTAAATAATATAATATTAATATAATAATATAGTTATCGTATAATATGGCAGCTGTAAATTTGCTTTTATTGTTTAATGTTTACTGTTTACGCATCCTGCGTCGGCCGATAAACATTTTTCGATGACTGTACATTTTTTTTATTATTATTATATGTATAGGCTGTTGTGGATAATAATAATAAGTAGTTACTACAAAATAGTAGGTAGGTAAGTTTATTCTGCTTTGTGTGGGGCCTGCGACTAACATAATGTTTGCCGAACAAAACACAATTCACAACGATTGTTGTCTGTGTTAATGTTTATGCGTTATTGCCAAGTATTCATAAATAATACATTGCGTTCAATTTATTTAAAAACAAATGAACCATTAGTGTCGAAAAATAAACATTTCTTTTATAAGACTATTATTGTCTATTGACTACTGAGATAATCAAACCTACAAACCGTTTTGAATTTGGATAAAATGCGTTTTATTATTATTACCTATTTTTGTATATCTATACAGAGTGTAACAGAAAGACCTGACAAATGAAATAACTTTTGTTCTTATCAATATTTTTATTTATTTTTACATATATAACTAGCCGATCCCATGAACTTCGTCACCATTAAAAATGCTAACTCTATATACGAGACTCGCTTGTGATGATAATGCGAGCAGTATATTATCAGGTAGGACCCCACTAGTTGCGTACTCTATCTGCCCAATTAACAAATGGCAACCAATAAACAAAAATAAATATTAATTTACTAAATATTTTAAATTTTTCAAAAACAATGTTAATCTTATCTTAAATTTTTTATTATTAAAAAATAAAATTTTAAATGTATATGTGTAGCTCAAGAGTCACTATACGTTTCATAAATGTTAGGGTAAATTACCAAATATACAAATTTGCGAAAATTGTACAAATGGTTATTGATTTATTGATATCATTTAATATTAACTATAATTATTTTCACATACTAAAGGTCCATGACATTTTGAATTACATCGTGAAGAATGACAAGCACATTTACTATTTTTACATTGAGTTTTGCAGTGACATCTTTGGTATCCTTGAGTGCCTAAAATGACGCTCAAATCAGCTGCCCTCGAAGTAAGCTCTTTTTTTATCTATTTAAGTAAGTTCAGAAGTTTTTCTTTGCAAGATATACTAAGATACTAGCTCAGGTATCATGTATATTTATATTGTAATTATTAAAGGTGTCCATTTCCAGTACCTACATTAAAAGTATTACATTAATTTTTTGGAAGCAAATTGAAAATATAATAATTTATATGGTGGAACTCACACAATTTGTAAGGATCATTTTTGACGTGTAAAACGACTGCTAATGAATAACTTAAAGCTCCACGATCACAATTTACAAGTAGCTAGTATCAGTGCTGTAAAACTTGTACCTATTTCGAGTGCATCAAATTGAGATGATGATGACTTAAACATGTTTTCTTCTTGTTTTCGCAAACATGTGACTGATTTTTTTCGTTTATTCATTATTTTGTTTTGACGTTCTTTAACTAAAATATTTTAAATGTTTTTAATTTTATTTAATGAGAACAATTCTATAAAAAATAAACCAAGTTTTTCATCTTTAGTATTATTTTCACAGTATCCACCACTTGAAATATTTTTACATATTTCATCACGTTTTTGTGTAATTATAGAAAATATAATATCATGATTTTTTTTTCCATA
>PVMI01013250.1:0-13002 GCA_008528875.1 Aulacorthum solani
ATACGGTACGGGAAACGGAAGTTAACAACTTAATAGTTAATTTAGTTAACTAAAGTAAAAAAAATTGGTTTTTTAGTAAGTACCTATTAACTATCCAGTTGATTAATAATAGTGCATAAAAATGGCATCTCCAACACCGGCAAAACGAAAGAGAATTTCTTGGTCAGATAAAGAAGTGAAAGATTTATTAGCAATCTTCAAAGAAAGAAATATAATGTCTGCTTTAGACGGAAAAAGATACAGAAATGGAGAAGTAATAATTATTTTTAATTTTGTCATGATTTATAACTATTGTAAATTTGTATTTTGTAAGTTGTAACACAAAATGAATAAATCATATTATCTAATATGAAAATTTGAATCAAATCAATTATCAAGTATTCTCTTTTAACAAACGAATAATGTCATGGAGTAAAAATATTAAATTTAAAACAGTTTATAAAATATAAAACGGTTTATCAAATATTTGTATAAACCGATTTAATATATGTTCGTATTATAAACACCTAAAAACGGTTTAAGCTTAAACCGTTTTAAATAATATTAAAACGATTTAATTTCAAACCGTTTTAACGCCATCATATAAACGTAGTAACTATGTAAGTAATTATTTTTATTATTAGACTATTAATGTATAGATATGTATGTATAAATATATATATATTATATTATTTGTTTTATTAGAAAATTTATTATTTAGTAGTTTTATGTGTCTTATTATTCTGAATTGGTAGGTATTCATATTTAATATTTATTATTATTGATGTCACAAAATTGTTTTGTTAAGTTTTGTCGTCTTGGTGTAAATCAATATAAATTTGTAAAAATACTTAGTGGGAATGTGTATAGTTAAACTGCCTATGTAAGACTCACATAAAAACATACTAATTATACCTATGGTGAATAAATCTAAATTGTGCAATTAATACTTTAATTATGGTTATTATGAATATAATTTAGTATATTAATATTTACTACGCGGGGATATATTATTGTGGGGTTCTAAACCTAAAATTATCCAAATGTTCATGAAGTTAGGTAAAAATATATTTTTATTTTTTAAATATGTATAAAATATACGAATAGAGTTAAGTAATAACAAAACATTAATTTAAACAAATTATTGATAATTATATAATATTTTTAAAAAATGTGAATCGATATAGGCTAGGTAAATGTATAGGAATATTTAAAATTATATGGAATATGCTTTCGTCAAATCATAAAAAAGTATATTTTTATCTAATGTATATGGTATAATCCAGTAAATGTAACAAATTCATGAAATCATAGGGACTAAACGCATTTATTTAAACCATTATCAAGGGGCATACCATTGACCATTTTTAGCATGTGTCAATAACCATTTTTTGTATTTTGTTAAGTGTTTAGGAAGAGAACCCTTTAAAACAAAAAAATTATTTCGTGATAGGCCCTGCCAATTCTTGAGTTGGCACAGCATATATATAATATACATACAACTAATAACTAATAACGTATACACTGGTTTCTAGTACCTATTAGCCATTAGGCAGGTACCTATATTATTTTCGGCTTATGTCAGTTTTCGAAAATAAAACTAGTCTATTTTTAATAAGGGTTTTATGAAAACCGATTGTTAATAATTATAAATTTTGTTTCCGATAAATTAATAATTAATACAATTTTTTTTCAATTTGGAACCGACGACTGACAAGAACTGCTGTCTTATTACCTCCGCGATAATAACTAACAATGTACACCTACAACATTCCATATTGACTACAAAAAAAAAAAATTATTAAAATGTCATATTATAATAAAATAAAATTTAAAACAAAACAAATTAACTTAACTTCTTATAAAATTAATATTTAATTAGTTGATTTCACGTTACTTAAAAACAATTGAATTAAGTTAGTATATTAAAGTTAACAGAAACCCTAAATTAATAAAATAAATTAAAAAGTTATAATTAACTTAACTTTAAACTTATTAACTTGTTAATGCCCAGCCTTGCAATACATTATAACAAATAAAAAACAACACTACTTTTAACACTTACTTTTTGAGCCAAACCGTTAGACCGAGGCATGAGCACGAGGTGTTGTTGGGAGCCAGCCGACCGCAACGTGGGTGCTGATTGTTGCATGACGAACTTCTTTAGATCGCCTTCGCTCCTGCTCATTCGTCTGGACTCTAGCAAACGCCGTGGTGGTGTCGTCGAAGGTGAATCGGCGGCCGACCAATGGTCGTAGAGCGTCTGTCTGCAGTCCCTGGGCGTTGGCGGTAACGGGGTGGTGGCAATCCTGGGCAACGGTCGCGGGCACGACAGCAGCTCGTTGTGCAACTCGTCGGCTTCGGTGCAGTACAGTTCCAAATCACCATCACCCGCTTTAAACTTGCTGTAATCATGGCATACAAATGTAAATTCAACAAATTCTAACACTCTGAATTATACCCTGCTGGGTATCCCGTTGGCATCACAGGAGCCTATTAGGACTACATTTTTGTTTGGTGGCGTTAGGGAGGCTGAAGCCATCATATTATTGTTCCCTTATTAATCTGTATGATCATTTCCCCTACACTCTTCTACTGATACCTATACTTTGCAAATTACTCCAGGAAAACTTGGTGGGTGGGTACCAGTATTCCTATGCAAAAATGTTTCCATCAATTTGATTCCCCCCAAATAATAAAATACGTTAGCATATTATAATATACACATTGGCACAAAAGGAAGAGACTTAGGCTCCCAAAACTTTTCCATGCACAAGTGTAATTTGCATTTGTACGTCTATAATAAATTGCTATGCCTAATAGTTGGTGGCTGCAACGGGCAGCTATGCCAATGTTTTTTTTAAAATCAATGTAATAAGGGACTTGCCCCCCCCCCCAAAAAAAAATATGAGTTTTTTGTGCCTAATGTATACATCAGTTTTGTATAGGTACCTGTTTGTGCGTATTGTGCATACTCTATGTAAATCATCTGATACGGCTGGCAGAGGTAAGTAACTACATTGTATTTGTGTCCAATGGAGTGTTACTTTGATTTTTCCAGTGTGAGGATCCGTCACCAATATTTCTTCTGACTTTACAGATAGCGTCCCATACAAGCCGGTTAAACCAGCTGTTTTAGAATGTTCGTTGTCAATTATCGATACAGTATACTCGTTTGTTGACTCTGAAATGAATAATGTATAACTTGTATTATTTATTTATACTTTCTGTTTATTTATGTGACAAATTAATTAACTTATTTTTGCAAAGTTCTAATAAGACGCATGAGAGATATGAATGACAAATTTAAGATATCTAATTATTATTCATTTAAATATAACTGACAGTATATCAGCATAATATTAGCAAATAGTTTATCCGTATTTTATTCAAGAGAGTCATGTAGGGAAGGTCTAATATAAACTACATCTAAAATCTAAATAGTGCTGTCTGCTCATCCTCGTTAAAAATGCTGTAAATCATTCACCACCAGAACAATATTTATGTACAACACATATCTTTATAGTGTTAATTCGGTCTGCGTCATATTATATTGTTGTTTCTTCATTAATTCAGTATATATCTAAGTATCTAAGTACTTATTACAATTGTTTAATTTAAAAAATACATTAACATAATTCATACATCTAAATAATATAACTTATTAAGCTATTGTAAATAAGAAAATTAATACAAGTAATACAACAACAGACTTCACAACCAAACTTTCCATTCTATAATAATTAGAGATAACTATCTAATATTTTAATCATTTATACGATAACCACCAGCCAGGTATATAATATTATAAAAATATAATTATACATCTATACGCCGTACTCATACGGTATGTACTCATTCTATACAGTTTATATACATTGATGCTATCAACTGCATGAATTTAATAATCTTGTAATAGAATATTATGATAAAATATGATATGTAGATAATTGATCGTGATTCGTACTTGTATGTGTTGGTGGTTTTAAAACATCTCTTATAGATTTCATCCATTTTTGCGACTCTGTTTCTGATTTTCCAGCTAGAAAAATACATGGTTGTTGTTCCTTTTGTCCTGCATAAAATATTCCAAAACCGTAGGCTTTAGTCCTATAGTGGTGAAAAAATAAAACATCAATCATAAATTTATCAACATTTTGATAACATTTTTTAACGGTTATAACAATTATAATAACTCAAGAACTGACCTGAATTGCGTTTGTTGATTCTTAAATTTTTTAAGTGCAGATCAAACATCTTAAAAATTGGGCAAATTATTAATATCATATTTTATGCTTTAAAAAAATACCGAAAAACAGTGTAAAATTGTAAAATGTTCTCGGCTATACCTACGTCATTCTGATACTATTATAATTATTTTTTTATTTTTTCAACTTTTGAGTGTCTTAGGTCAATTCTTAAGATGTTATATTATTAAATAATTGTAACTATACAATATTATATAGATATACTGATATATCATAAATTGTATACCTATAGGTACAATATTATCTTAAATACATTTATAATATTAAAATATTGTGCTTAAGTGTATCAACCTGGATTTAATTCGGTAGATGATTGAGGTGTTAGGTACTGCTAAACACGATGTGACATTTCCCTTACTATGTCCAATGTTGATGATCATACGATTTTCGTTTTTGAGTACCTCACACCATTGGCTTTTCCACGCCTGTTAACATTATTAATAAACATAATTAAGAACTAATTATCAAATGTACTATTTGTGGTTGTTAAAAATATTTATGTTCCTATTATTATTATTCTAAATATATTATCTTTGGATATAGCCATGTTTGGCCACTGTACATTTAACAAGAAAAATCTTACTCACTTATAGTATCATATTTGTATTATAAAAACATTAAAAATAATAAAACAATATAAAATATTGACGTACTTTCCATGAACCGAATTTTCTACCTTTGGCCGGTACTTTTATATCAATTATACCGCAAATCTCCATCATTGACTTTCAGCTTGTTCCCGGCCTATAATAATAATTATGAAATTCAACATGTAACGATATTTATAAGTTTTAATCATTTTTTTTTATGAATAGTAACGAATAATAATATAGTAACTTCACCTTCAGCGAATAGTATAGTAACTAATAATCGACTTTTTAAGTCCCGTTCAGATCAAAGAAAAATTTGTCTTCGACATTTCGACAATATTTCTGATTCTCTACCATAAGCATAAAGATTTGTCGACAAAAGTGTCATAACATATGTTTCTGATAAATGTTTCTTGGCCTGGACGGGGCTTTAGGTACGTGTAACCAATCGCAAGCAGAAATAAATGAATGTGCGATTATGATTTTAATATTATTAATTAAACCACCCTTTCTCGAATCGTCAAAATCGGTCAGAGCATTTTTTTAATTCTATAAGCAGCCTCAGTCATACAGTTTGCCTTTTACTAAAATATAATATAGCTGTTACTAATGTCCTCTATGAATTCTTCTATACTCTTACGACCCGTGAAAAATACGATTAAAAAAAAAATTTTGCTCAAATTGGTTAAAACTGGATTTGCATATGCTTTATTTGGATAATATAACCTAATTAATAATACATATCTGTGTAATCCGGCTGTATCTATTATATTTTGTCCATCTATCATTTATATTTTGCTCTAATTTAAATAGTCTCAATACAGTTTTTTGTCAAATTTGGTCGACTATTTTTTTTGCACCTATATAAATCTCAACTATACATTTTACCTTTATGTATTATATAATATAGCTATTACTCAATTTTACCTTTATTTAATATAATCATTCATATTAGTCTAAATGACAAGATATTATACAATGCAGACAATTATATTCAATTATGTAATCATAATAAGTAATAAATATTTTATTATCTGTGATAAATGTCAAACCTATACATACATATGTATAAATTATACATACAAAAAATGTTTTGATTTTCGAAACGAAATTTATAAGCAATGAGCGATAAGCCACCCTGCTATAGCGATAATCTCGGGGTTGAAATACAAAGCGACAGACGGTTTCCTAGTCTTAAAGAATTTATTGATGTAACTTTTATTGAAAACAGTTGGGTAGTTTTTGTATCTTTGACAGACAAAGAAAGAAAGAACGAAAGAAAGAAACATTTAATTTAAAAACTTATACATAGTTTTAGTACCTATTTTTTTGTCTATTTTAATTTGATCCGTGAAATAGGTACTTGAAGGTCGATTAAGATATAAGATGCGGTATGAGAGACTATAGTCTATAGCTAGGAACTATAGTTGTCTTATATTATTCTATGGTTGGAGTCACATGTAGTGGATTGTGGATAAATTATATAGGTAATATGAAAATTACAAATTCATAACTCATAACAGTTTATAGTTCACAAATGTATTATTATTACAAAAATTACTTAATTACCTTTGTATGATTAGTGTAATGAATGTATATATTATTAGAATTAAAAATATAAAGTGTAAATCGTTCTCCCGGCCTATGACTTAATTGTCGAAGCCGTAATAAAAAAATATTTTATAATTTTGAAGACAAACGTTTTGTCTGATATACTGCAGTACCTATAATGAATATCGTGTTATATAGTAATGTATATTTTTCTGTTGAATCTAAATATTTGTTAAAAATTAAAATTTTACCTCTTTATGAAATAAACTTGATTTACAAGAAATAATCAAATAAAAAAAGTTAAAAAAAAAGTACCTACAACTAACATATATAAAATAAATGTATAATTTTTTTTTTAATAATTTGTGAAAAATTTAAATTCCGATTTTTATTATATTTCACTTCAATATTACTCATTATTTTGAGATTTGTACGTTTGAAGAGTGTGCATAAGTTATATGTACGCTAGTCTCATTGCCTGCAGGTATGTGTTTTGGGCGGGGGGAGGTGATAATTTGTTCTTTAGCTGAGTCAACTAAAATCCATTCTTAAGTCTGGAATGCTGATGCCGTGGGTATATAGTTATATAATATTCAAAACTTTCACAGCAAACTGTATACAAATTACAATTTTAATACATACGGTTGCATCTTACGTTATACGTTCAGAAATCACTGAAAGCATTTTGAAAGTTTCCTGTAATTTCGGGCGCAGTCCCCCTAAAGCCACATGCCTAACACCACTAACATATGTTATTTAGCTCATTAGAATTTGCCAGACTAAACTAAACTAAAATAAAACAGTGGCAGGTACCTATACTGAATATACCTGATAAATTAATTTGTATAATTTTCAGCCTTTTTGAGACATCTTTACAAACATTAAAACCACTAGGTATTCAAGTTTTATTATTAAAGTTACTGTTGTTAACATTTTAACATATTGTTATTACACGACTGTAATTATTATACTCCAATCATTTATATAAATATCTGTATACCTAATTAACATTTTCAGACTCATTTTATAAATTACAATATAATACGCATTGCTCAAAGCTACGTCAGTTTTCGACTACGTATTGTTATATTTTGTTTGTCTCAAGGTACAAGCATAGACACGTCACAATCATTATTGCACCTTTATTATAATATTATAAGCTGTAGATTCACCATGAAATTTTCAAACGAATATTTTGGTATTTCCGAGGTCCTTATTATAGTCCAGTGAAGAATATAATTTAAATTAAATATTACCGAACCTTGAAGTTCTTCTACTCTAAATATGGAGGTTATGGCCACTTTTATTCTTATTGATGACCGTAAAATAAAGTAATTCTATCAGGCTATATGCCTATTGCCTATATGGTTATATATTAGTTATGGTTTATTATATTTATTTTTTTGCACTTATATTTTGTTGTATATATCATTGCACGTGTAGCCCGTGTAGGGAAATCGTTTTCAATTTATTGACTAATCAATGATAATAATGTCATTATAATTCTTAATCAAAAAGCCTTCACATTTTTGCCTTTTTAAAATAGTAGGTACGTGTAAAATTAATTAATTGCTTGTTTAAATTATTTTTGTACTTTAGTCTCGCTATAATTTGTTATGCAATGGAATAAATAGCTTATTATAGGTACCTATTTATTAGTTATTAATTTATTATTTAATATTATTTTTAATATGTACCTATCTATACTATAATCTGATTTATGAATATTATTAAAATTGTATTGCATTTTGTTGATCATTTTTACGGTATTATTTCTGATTAAAAACTATATAGGTAAGTACTTACTATATTTGTACAGTCACGTAACATATAAATAAAATACATTTATAATAAAAGAGCATTTATTTATTTTTCTTAAACCGTAAAAAGTGTTAATGGATGCCATGTGGAGAATGTTTGACCGCGACCGCTTGACACTCGCGTGATGCACAGACTACACGAAGTACACACAAGTAGAACATATTGGCAAGGCCGAATATATATGTACCTACCTGTCGGCTGTCACATCACAAAGTTGATCGGTATGTATGACACATTTTTGTTTATTCAAACGGCAATTAATAAAAACAATAACTATCGTTTAAATTCTATTTTGCGTTGAAGTTAAAATTTAAATCAATTTAAATCGTATACTCGTTAGTCGTTTTACCCATTTAAACCACGCGTGAGCTTGAGGTATTAAGTTGCAAATCATAATGGCACAAGTCGCAGCTGCTGCTACAGCAGTGATTAATAGCAACCTTATAAAATAATATAAATAATTTCAATACGATTTTAGATTGGTGATGCTCGCGGTAATAAAATTATTTTTTTATGAATGACATTGTAGATGGATGAATAACATACCTTACCTACTTACTGTACCTACTTTATAATATTATAATATGTAATTTATATATAAATATTGATTATGGTAAAAATCACAAATCTAAATGAACAATTTGTCTACCATACAATAGTTATATCTTATTTATATAATATATGATACTATGTACAGTTTTAAATTAAAAAATATATATATTTAATAATAATAATAATAAATTACGATGCAAGTATGGTATATACTATATAGGTACCTATAATCATTCAAATTGTTTTTCTCGCTAACGGGATAAAAGTATAGAACCGAGGATACTGTATAAAAGATAAACCCATGTTTGACTTGAGGCAAAACCGTATGCGGAATGCTCATTGTAATTGTCTGTTTGATAGTTTTATGTTTCTATAATGTGGACAAAAGATTATAAGCATAAAAATACATAATATAAATTAAAATGAGTCATTTTGTCTTAAGTATAAAAACTTTTTTATTAAGTATAGGTTTTGTACGTCTTAACTAAAAAGTTTGTGCCGGGAAAGTGTTAGACATTAAAATATAAATAATTACCAAATATTAATATCGGTAATATTGTATAAATTAGAATTTAAAATTACAGAATAAATAATATGCATAAGCTTACTTATTAGCTATTGCCTACCTACTATAAAATTATATTTATAATTTTCTTAATAATATTTGAATATTAGGAAACTGTTTTCAAAAAAAAACGATGTTCTAATTGTCTCTTGTTGGATTCAATTAATAAAGTAAAATACCAACTAAACCTAATTTCAAATAAATATTACATTAAATACAAGTAATTTATATTTAGGTATATATTAAAGTCCATATATAAAATAGGTTATAGATTATAGCCTATAAGTGTACATGCAAATTGCAGCTTTTTCTAAACTGTCAGATCTTGATATTTAAATTATAATTATTAAAGGGTGGTACTGCAAACAAAATATTATTTAATTATGATTAACATTTAGAAGTAAGACCTATTCAGATAATATGTTGTATTTTGGTTTTTACTAAATACGAATTAAATATTAATTATACACAGATAATTATAGATTTAATAATATGTACTTATTATTCTCACATTTTGGGACACAGTGATAAACATTATTAGTATTATTCATAGATAATTCTATCCAATATATAAGTTATGTATACATGTTTTCTATAAATTCATTATTGTATAGCCTATAGGAGTCTAATAAATTTATTGTGATAGGTACATAAGGTACACAAACTTAATGTTATCACATTATCGAAAATGTTTATATATCACACATGATCAAACCACAGATCCATGGATCAAACTAATAGTATATAAAAGACAGCCAATCATTAATTCTAGTACATCTGTGTTTAAGCGTATTATATTCAATATTAATTCACCATGATAAGTCCTTCAATCACAGGTAATATTTTCGCAAAAAAAATATATAAGGCTATGTAACCAAGGTTTGACGATTTTGTTTTTATAAAAATATATATAATTGAATTTCATAACTATATTAATAATAATAATAAAAATATTTATTCAACTATTTGTACATATACATTAGTTATTTTTTAGATCAAAAGTTGATACCTAAGCTCTATGAAAAAATACTTGTGTTGAGAGTAGGGATATTATCATCTCTTTAAGTATAATTGTATAATTTAGAAAAACTATTGATTTCCCTTAATTATTATATACCTGTGTATTTTCGTTTAATATAATATCTAAATTATAAAGAATTTAACAACAAAAAAATAAATAAATACCTAAAATTAGTTACCAGCTACCTATATCTACTTGTATGTTTTTATTTAGTTTCAAATTTTCAATGTATGTATTTCATTCAAATCCAAATTACTTTTAGTTAACTTTTCTCAAAAATCACAGCAGCATTGAACCATAAAAATCTAAATTACTTCGTGAGATCCAATATATTCAAAATAGGTCAATAATTACCTATTCATTATTATTGTTACGACAAAACACGTTGCCATTAATCATATTTTTTTAAAATACTACAAAATAACGTATAAAAGTAGAAATTATAAAATACCAATAACGGTTTTCAATCAAATTAATTAAGTAGAAAATGATTAATGTATAATAATATTGAGTGGGTAATAATAATAATAATGTATAATATATAGTATAGGTAGGTACCATTATTATCTATACTCAATGATAAAAGTCATTTTTCTTACGATTTATGAAATATGTATACATAAATAAATAAATGCATCATAAAACCAGTTATAACTTTAATTAAAAATGTGAGATCGATAAATTTACATAATAAAAGTAAATCTACTTAAATTTAACAGCTGTTTAATTTACCAAGTTAATTTTTTTTACTGTTGTTAAAATCGAGTAACCTTATGTTACTGTTCTACTTGCATATTAATTTTTATTTAGGTGTAGGTAATTATGTAATATTTAGTATTTTAGTCTATAGCTACTGCATACTGTAAGTCTGTATGTACAGTTGTACAAATATGTTTAAGGTTTCCTGGTTACAATTTTGTGTATAGATAGTAAGAATAGAAAAACAATTCATAGGTAGACTTATACATTTATAACAAGTTTTTAAGATTTAAGAACTACATATGTATATAGTACCTACTTTATATGAAATTTAAAAAAATGTTCTAAGCAATTTACCCACTTACAAAATTTTACCATTAAATCTCTATAACTACTGAACTAGGTAGCTATACTGTGTATAAAAATACAGGATGGATTTTCAACTTATAGCTAAGTACCTACTTGACCTACCTACTTGTTGATTTGATTATATAAATATTTAAAATTATGATCGCATAGTTATTAGATGCTTTTAATTAAAATGATCCGTATACATATGAATATAAAAATATATTTGGATACCTATAGTATATTATTGGACTATTATATGTTTACGTGAATATATTTTAATGGAGCATAAGAATGAATGAGTTTTCCATTGTTCTGTACATCACTTGCCTGTATTGCTTATTTAGCTATAGGCAGTAATACAATTATTAGAATAGACACCTATTTTGTTTTTGTTTTTAGGTAGTTGCGATTGCAATAATCTCCGTTACCAAGTTTCTTCAATATTTCACGAAGTCAAAAATTATCTGAACACAATATTATAATAATTATGACAATATATAATATTTTATTATTTTAATTCTATGTAGGTAAATAATCTGCAATAGATGTTCCAGTTCTAATTTTTTAATGCAGTGATTAATAATATAAATTATCATGCATATATATGTATATATAGTGTATTTGTCCCCGTAAAAAACTTGATTACTAATTAATCAGACTTTTGCAAGCCATTGCTGTATTGAATGGTAACTTGTTTTTTTTTTCGGTGTACTAATCTGTTTTTTGGTTATACTCATTTAACATGAATACTTAATCGAAAATCGAAGGTTCGACAATCTAAAAATGTTCTATTCAAATTTATAAAAAATGATAACAATTAAAATAGATGACTGAATATTAATATTAGGTTCATCTATATACCAATAGTCAACAATAATTAAACGAAATAAACAGTATACTTAATAACACAATGAAATTATGGGACACTCTTTAAAATATGAGTAGTTGGGGTTAGAGTAATTAAAAATAAAAATAATAATAACAAAAGGAACAAAAATTATTTTTAAAGTAGTTCTTACATAACAAATTTTACTACATCCCAGCTAGCTGATAGGAAGACAATAGTTTCGATAATATAAAAACATATATTGTAGAGTAGATTAAACAGGTAGAACTTTAAAGACAATAATATAGGTACGTCATATATGACAGGTATACACTATTGAAAATATCTGCATAAAATATTATGTTTATATAAAATATATTTTAAAATCTTAATGATGAATCTTTTAACCATAATTTATTCGGACGTCTTTGCACTAGATTAAATATATTGTACTATTTTATTTATGATTTTGATATATTTTAATATTTAGATGATTTAAAAATGTATAATGCTTTATAGTGTAAAAAATAAAATGTTAAAATTCTCATCAGAAAAATATTAAAATGTAAGACAAACTTAATTTTAATTTAAATTATCTATATGATAAGCTACAAGTACGATTTCTACAGATATTTAAAAAATGTAATTCTATTATTTCATTGTTAAACTGTTGAATGTAAGTACAACGTTTTAATTTGTATTTGAACATAAACAATTTTAGTAAATTAAAATTTATATTCTTAGAACAAATTGTTATTATTTTATGAGAAAGTATGACT